>JAWZYT010001137.1:175000-257500 GCA_034508575.1 Petrolisthes manimaculis
CATGTACACACGTACACACATACACATACACAGACATATAGGACTTCTGGTGGAATTTTCTGAGGTTGATATTTCTATGTGCGTATGAGTGTGTGTGTGTACGTATGGAGTGTATTTATGTTCATGCTTTTTCGCGTACATGGAATTGTTGATAGTTACTGAGATACACAGGGGTTGATATTTCTATGTGCGTATGAGGGTGTGTGTGTACGTATGGAGTGTATTTATTATTGGCAACACTGCTTTTATTATTGGCAACAATTTTTCTATTATTGCTATTACTTTTATTATTGGCAATATTACTTTTAATATTGGCAACACTGTATTTATTATTAACACTGGTTTCATCATTGGCAACACTGCTTTTATTATTGACAATGCTGTTTTTATTATTGGCAACATTGTATTAGTTGTTGGCTGAATTTGCAACCAGATATTAGTTTTTGGCTGAATTGGTAACCCTGTATTAGTTTTTGGCTGAATTTGCAACACTGTATTAGTTTTGGCTGAATGGTCAACCCTGTATTAATTTTGGTGGAATTGGCAACACTGTATATCTTGTTGGCTGAATTTGCAACCCTGCAGTATTCGTTTGCTAAATTGGTAACCCTGTATTAGTTGCTGGCTGAATTGGTAACCCTGTATTAGTTGTTGGCTGAATTGCCAACTATATTAGTTGTTGGCTGAATTTGCAACACTGTATGCCTTGTTGGCTGAATTGTCAGCACTGTATGCCTTGTTGGCTGAATTGGCTACTGTATTAATTGTTGGCTGAATTGTCAACCCTGTATTAGTATTGGCTGAATTGGCAACCCTGTATTAGTTGTTGGCTGAATTGGCAACTATATTAGTTTTTGGCTGAATTGGCAACCCTGTATTAGTTTTGGCTGAATTGGCAACTCTGTATTAGTTGTTGGCTGAATTGGCAACTATATTAGTTTCTGGCTGAATTGGCAACTATATTAGTTTTTGGCTGAATTGGCAACACTGTATTAGTATTGGCTGAATTGGCAACCCTGCATTAGGTGTTGGTTGAATTGGCAACCCTGTATTAGGTGTTGGCTGAATTGGCATCACTGTATGCCTTATTGGCTGAATTGGCAATCCTGTATTAGTTGTTGGCTGAATAAGCAACACTGTATGCTGTCTTCTCATTGGTTAATTATGACATCATTAGTCATAATTAGCCAATGAGAGACAAGGAAGGAGTAAAGAAAAAAGATGCAGTGTTGCCAGCCAGGTGCAGGGAAATTTCTCTGTTTTAGACAATTTTATAAAGTCCACAACAGGGAAATGATTAAATTACAGAGAGTTTTAATTAAGAGTAAAGAGATAAATTTGTACCAGATAAAATGCCTAAATTACCATCAATGTTTAAATTGAGGTAAAAAGGGAAATTTTTATGTTGAAGTTGGGGGTGTATTTGGACAAGCAGATCTGGTTAAACTGCTCCCAGCTGACTCACAGTATTGCCAGATCCACACAGGGAAATAATTAAATATAGTTCAAACTTCAAAAAGTAAACTGGGACATTTTTACCAGATAAAATACCTAAAAAACCCTTCAATATTCATGAGTAAATGGGGATTTATAGAAGTAAAAAGGGAAATTCTGATGTTGAAGTTGGGGGTGTATTTGAACAAACAGATCTGGTAGCACTGCACCCAGCTGACTCACAGTGTTGCCAGATGCTGGGAAATTTCTCTGTTTAATGAAATATTGAAGTCCAAACAGGGAAATAATTAATGATAGTTCAAACTTCAAAAAGTAAACAGGGAAATTGTTACCAGATAAAATACCCAAAAAAAACCTTCAATATTCATGAGTAAACAGGGAATTATTGAGGTAAAAAGGGAAAATATGATGTTGAAGTTGGGGGTGTATTTGGACAAGCAGATCTGGCAACACTGCTCCCATCTGACATAAACAAGTCAAGGCTGTTATTTATTATTGTTATTAAATAAACCCATGTTATTTCTCCACTGATAATTTACACACATACAGGGTAAGTTACAATAATAATAATAATAATAATAATAATAATATAAACTCAGTAAATATTATATAGGAAATAAGGTATTATTATAGAATAACTGGGTTTTTTGCTAGACTTGAGCAGTGTTACCACATTAGGCTTGAGCAGTGTTACCACATTAGGCTTGGTCCTGGAAATTTGCCCCAGTCACTTTACACTGGTCATATCCGGTAGTGTGCCCAGGTTAGGGCCCGGTAGTCTGCCCAGGTTAGGTCCCGGTGTAGCAGTAGGAGATGGCCTGTCTTGGGAAAGTCTCACTGTACATGTGTGAAGGCCTAACATGTCATAACGTGCCATAGTACACAAAACACACGACCTTTGTTAGGATAAGACGTATTTATTAGGATAAGACTATGTATTTTATTATGGGAAAATGCTCCGGCAGTAATTTATTTTCCAATTTCGTATTTCGTTTACTATGTCAATATTTATGTATCAAATAGCAAACTCGATATGATTTGCAAGAGATTGGCACAAAAAACAGCGCATGGAATATCCTGAGTAAGGAAAAAATGTCATAAATAAGTAGTGGGTGTACGAGGAGGACATGATGAGTGCTGCTCCATACCACCAGACCCTATACTGCTCTGTGTACCACATACCACCAGACCAGACCCTATACCGCTCTGTGTACCACATACCTTGATCACAAGAATGTGCAGTGACAAACTAAATCATTATTTTCCCTCGCATAATTCACGTTTCACTACAATAAGCATTCAATTATCATTCCTACTTGTAACATATCAAGCTCTTAATAAATATATATGTCTCCTTTCATCACATTATCACTGTATATGACTTAATATAATGTTACCGATATATGTGTACGACATACCTTAATCGCGAGAATGTGCAGTGATAAGCTAAATTTAATAAATATATATGTCTCGCTTCATCACATTATCACTGTACAGTTGAACCTCGTTATTTCGGACTAATAGGGGGGAGAGGGTGTCCGTATTTGCGGTTTGACCAAAATTGCGACGAATTTTTACGAGGGGTACGAAATAAAAATAAAAAAACAAAAAAAAACGTGTTTGTACAAAAATTAACACAAAATACAGATATATCTACATAAATAGGTATGTAGTGATGTGTAAATAATATACCTAAATGTTATTTACCTTGTGTGGTGAAGAGATGAGTTTATTTCTTGCCGTGATCGTATAGTGGGACGTATCAGAGTAGCTATTTAATACTGTTTAATAAAAACAAGAATGATGTAGTGATACGCAACCACTCCAAGTCTCCAACCCGTGCTTGTAAAGATAACAAATCACGCATGCGTGGTAGTGGTCTATGTGGTAGGGGGAAGGGGGAAAATAACAGGATATCGATTGTTTACATTTTATTAGCCATACTGTACTCTGGTGTTTCCTTCTCCTTTATTTATTCGAGAAACATCTTCCTTCTTTCTATCGAAGGACATGACCTTCCGTTTTGTAAATGCACCGCCTGGCATGAAGCTGGTGGTTAACTCGTAAATTACTAAAAATGAGCGAGTCAAACACAAGGTGACAACCCATATTAGGCCTATATTCCCTTGACCTTGAGCTAGGGTGAATGGAGACTGAGGGTAAGGGGGGGGGGAAGGAGTGCGGGAGAAGTGGTGGCAACACACACCCACGCTTCGCAGACGACATGTTCATAATGATTTCACTCATTTTGTATAAGAACTCCTCGGATTTATTCGAGAGTCAACTGTATATATACATAAATAGGTATGTAATGATGTGTAAATAATATACCTACTGTATAATGTAAAAAAATATAATAGGAAAAAATAGAGAAACCAAAATTCAGACAAAAAAAAATCTCCAGCGGATTGTGTCCGAAATAACCGAAATCCGAAATAACGGGGTCCGAAATAACGAGGTTTAACTGTATATGACTTAATATAATGTTACCGCTATTCTAATACAAGATATCAATACAAACTTTGTTGAATATACAGTGCATATGTTAAATTACGGTATAATTAACAAAATTACATGGCTATTTTTCTTCCTTCTCCTTGTCAATGATTTTGTTTAGATGTTTAATTTCATTCTCAAGTGCACAGATATTTTACAGAACACTACATCTTTGGGTACATCAATTCCCATACCATCTATTATAGAAGCAAGTGAGCTTTTTTTAATCAACTGAGAAAAAAAAAATGTATCTGTAGGGATATATGCATAGCTTACCTCTATTAATCATTTCAGTTCATGATTTGCTTATGCAAACAGTGTCACAATTGCTGGCCTTATTTCCTAATTATGGATATGTTCATACATTTTTTTTTAGTATATGAAGTGAAAAGTTTCCTCTTCTATTACTGCCTTTGGCTAAGACATCTTTACCTTTCAAATCGAAATCCAAGTCCTTAAATAAGATACTATAGAGTTAAGGACCCTGTGATCGTGTATGAAAACTGGAGGCTTCTGATTCCTCCTGACTATACCACGAAACAAGCTCCTTCCCTATAGGTGGTGTTTCGTGGTAATATTTGTAGGACTCGCTAACCTCCAATTTTCCGACTACATCACAGGGTCCTTAAGCACATCACAGCTAGAATACTTTCATCATATTGTGTACTGGTATGCTGTTTGTGCAGAAATATATGGCCTCAGTGTAGGGAACCTTATTTCACCTCTGTTGAATAAGCATGACTTATTGAAGAAGTGAGGAAACTAAGGGTTCTCTCTAGTTTCACCCTATAATGAGGCAGGATATACAGTAGAAATAGGGTAGAGAATTTAATTTTCCCTAAACTTTGACTAGTGGTAGAGATTTACCATTATTTCAATTCTAAAGGATGAGATGATTGTGCCTGTACTATAATTATGTACATAACCAGTACTGTAGCTAGCCGAATTATTGGGCAAAAGCTGTATGAAGTTAAATGCTGGCCAATAAATTAGTTTCAAACATTAAACTCTTAAGTATTGTGACAAAGTATGTAGGGAATTTGTAGAGTTCAGACAGAGAAGGGCTGAGACCCTATGATAGCATTATCATAAAACTATATTAGTGACAAATTATCACATACAGTATATATACAATAAGGTAGGGTCTTTCAAAACATTAAGTACAGTATAAAGAACTTTATTTCCCATAATATACTGTTAATATTGTACATAACTCAAAACACATATTTTTATAACAGCTGGTAAAGTATATAATTGTGGGCGAAATAAATCAAATTATTTTTGAAAATATGGACAAAATAAATCAACATTATAATGACTAGTATTACTGTAAACGTATGGTACAGTACTTCAACATTTATAGCACTGGTTCTTCATATCTCGGGCAAGGCTCACCATGGACTCAGTCGAGCGTCTGGACAAGTAAAAATAAACGGAGTAGACTGTAAAGTACCGTGCATCTAAAAGAATTCTACTTCTTGTGTACAGTCACTACAAATAAAGATGTCACAGGGAGTCTTATCACAGTTTAAATGAAAATGCCGATTACAGAAAAAACATTGAATTAAACTATTTTCTGAAAACTTTGGCATTCTACATTTACAACATAAAAGAATATCATAAAAGTTGCTATTTGCAGGGGTTAAGTTAGATTGACATACAGGAAATGGGCTCATTATTCCTTCCATAAAACATTTTCCAAGGTGGCATCTCATCTTGAATAAAATTTTGTGTCTCAGGTGACAGGCCAAAGCAGATACTTGTAGCACAGGCAATAGCAAACAAACCACAATCTGAAGACCCTCTTTGCTGTTAAATACTTGCTGACTCTACTCTAATTGAGGTGCTTTGACAGTCCATCAAGGCAGCCACCTGGCAATTGAATTTATCAGAGGTTTCCAGCCAACTGCTTTTCAAGCTGTCATAAATTTTAATCATGTTACTATTACACTGAACGTTACTCACTGTAAGCCAGTGGGTAAATACCGTGTACATTCAAAATCTGAACAAATTTAGCTTTAGGAGTTTTAACATGTACACAGTCTTTACTTTCAAATACAACAGTCGACTGGAAACCAGAGATGGTAGGAAAACTGTTCCCAAGCAAACACTGTGCATGATCTATATGTGTGTCATTCAACCAGTTTCCGTCTATGGAGATTTCCCTCGCTGCTATACAAGGATCTCCGTGGCCAGGGGCTAAGCGGATGTCACGCTGCTGAACTGTCACCAGATTTTCTGTATCAGTTGATACAACCTGGTGTTCCAATCCAGCATCCGACCTGAAGAAAAAAAATTGTTATCTGAGAGGTCCATGTGGTGACAAGGTGTGATGGTGATCAATCAGTGTGTATAGGAGACAAGTAACATGATAGAACCCGATGGAATGAAGTGTATAATGAGTGAAAAGGAGGAGCACACTGAAATGGTTTGTGAAGAGGATGAATGGACGAGAGTTTAAGGAATTATTAAAAGGGAGGTTTTCAGGTGTAGTATTATACAGAACCTAACATTAACTACTAAACCACTACTTTATGCCAAGGCATACAAACCTTGCATCATGCAGCTGACTGTGGAGACAAGGACGTAGCTGGTTGTAGGAAACACGTCTGTTGAGTTTTTTTGCCATTTTTCACAGTCTCTAAGGCCACTCACTGATTACAGTCTATGTTCAGGATTCTGAGAATGAAAATGAGACAACATGAATGTGGTAAAAAAAATTAAACGTTTTTCAAATATGTTTCGACGAGGGTTCAAACCCACATCAATAGGTACAATGTACAGCCAATCAAACCATTACACCAAACTGACAAAATCTTATGAATCACCTAAAATTAGAAGTCATTTCCTGGATGAACACTTACTTGTATGGACCAGTCCACTTTGGTTCCATCTTCCCACCCTTCCGTGACTCGTTCCGAAGATTACTTTGGAGAACATGCATCCCAACACTAAGGTCATATATCTTGCTTCCCTTCTTCTTTCTTCGGTTATAATCAGCCGTCTGTTTTTCTTGTGCAGCATTTACTTTCTCTTCACGCTACAAAGAGAAAATATAAAATGGGGAAAATATTACATTTTGATTAAAAATGTTGCAGACAATAAATATGTTTCAGGGGAAAATAGGTAATGATTTAATACCTTGATGTGTACTTCTTGACGCTTCTGGTCTTGATGCTGCACAAACAATGAAATCTCTTCAGGAGTGGGCAGACTTACCAAACCTTCAAGAAACTAAAATAGAAAAATGAAATAGAAAAAATGAAGTAGAAATATCCATATGCTCATTAAATAGCAAAAGGATAATTTGTTCTTATAAGGCTTGAAGGACTCTCAAAATGAACATAGCAGTACTCTACTTACACAGCTGGTGTCAGTGCTTTCATCTGCAGGGCTTAGGCCTTCTTCCTCCACCTCAAGCTCAATATCATCCTGAAAATCAAGCACCGATTACAAGGTGATTAACACAAAGCCTACATATAAAGCATTGGCTTTGAGCAGTGGGATTTTGGGATTTTATTTGGAAATATGGCAATATTTTGTTGGTATGTATGTTCTTTCCTGTATATCATCAATGTATATTGGCATGATTTGGACATATAACATATTATAAAAGTGTTGTTCGCATCCCAAAACTCTGAAAGTTTGTTAATGAAGGCATAAGTTAAATGCTTATCTCAACATTTAACAATACAAGACACATCCTGTTAGTCTTTGCTTAGACGATATGAAATAGACTATTGCATTACTGGCTTATGCCTCATATTAAATACCCCTACTTGCAGAAAAACAAAGCCAAGATTGTTAAGCCTTATTTATCAGAAGCTATAACTGATACAAATGAGAAAGCAGGTTACCTGATCGATTGGTCTATGCTGACGACCAAACATCAAATGGTATGGTGTGAAGCCAGTGCTCTTCTGTCTTTGAGTGCGCATGCTGTAGGCAACTTCCTCGAGGTAGTCTGGCCAGTCACTCATCTTGGTGTTGGACAGTTTAGCAAGCCTGGTCTTCAGTGTTCTGTTGGTCCTTTCCGCCAATCCGTTCGTCTGCGGATGATACACTGAAGTGACACTCCTCTTGATGCCGTAGGCCTTGCAAAGTTCATCATTAACCTGAAATATTAAATAAAAAGTAGACACAGTGATAATATAATTCTCCACCATGACAAGTGTCCTATTTTAGTTACCTCCCATTTAAGGGGGATATAACAAAGATGGCTTGTTGCATCACAATTTTTTAGCATTATATTGGCTCTTCTAGTAATTGAGCTTTCAAAATTATAAATCTACCCAATTACATACAAACAAAACTCCTTCAGTAATGTTATGATACACATTTCCTTTTTCTAAATGTCACTACTAAACAAGTGAAAGATACAACAGCTTACCGATGCACAAAACTCACGTCCCTGGTCTGACAGTATCCTCCCAGGTTTGCCCCACCTAAAGAAAAATACAAATGGTTAAACACATACTGTAAATATATAGACACACCTCTAACTCTCATACTGCAATATATACAGATTACGAGTACCCAAGTCTCTATAATTTCATACTAATTATCTACAACAGGAAAGAATAAAATTTAATTTTCAAAAATTTACCTGTGAATAAAGGACCGTATACACTTTGACACCCCAAAAGCACTCTTATCTTTTAGAGGGAAAAAATCCACAAACTTGGTGTAGAAGTCCACAAACGTGCAAGCATACCTGATTCAACCCTTCATCACTAACAGGCAGTGGACCTAGATCATATTAAATGATCAAAAGCAAGTACAATACACATCAAGACAAAGCATCAAGAACTAGCAAAGCATAAAGCATAGACTTTGCAGGCACATTCAGGATTTTTTTTTTTTAAATTAACAAGCACAGAATTTTGGATTTTTTCATGCATATCTATCTCAAACCCTTTGCAAGAAAGAGCAAAATAATATACAGTACATACAAGCACACAAAATCACCCGATTCTAGTATTTTTGTCTCATTCACAAATGCATATATGCAAGACAGAGCATGCACCCAAGTAACACAGAACCAAGGCATGGGAAGTAAAGCTGAACTACAAGTTAACAAAGGCAGTTGCAAGTTGCATGAACACTCAGTAATTGTTTGCTTAAGAATACATAACAGGGCAATTATGACCTACAGCAAAGAAGCTCCTCAACCAACAAAGATGAAACGTTAATATATTACTCACCAATCAGGTCTACACCAAGTAACTCTAAGGGTTCCTTGACCTTGATGGGATGCATTCCTGGGGCCTGAATCTTCAGTGGTGTATACCTCTGGTACTCACTGCAAGTACAAATCTGGAAAAAAATGTTAAAATTACTGGAGAGCATTACAGCATTGGGATTAGAGAGTAATGCATTTAATATTGTATGAACACTTTACTAGAATCCCACTCAATACATATACACTTATCAATGTATTTGTGTCATGTTATGGTCTACACAAGAAACACACACACACACACATGCATGTGTACAACTACATACATAATGCTGGATGTCCTTTGTCATGTTCCTCCAATAGTAGCCTACACCTTGGAGATGTTCTCATAAGTAGCATTCCAGCCACTGTTACAGCTATGTTACAAATTGAAGATTATGGGCAGGTCGTTAAAATTCCTCACTACCTTCCTTCTACTTGCAGCTTGTATGAAAAAAAGCGTCTTGTCTGAAAGTATAATAATGAAAGTAAAACATATGTAAGTTAAGAAATTCCACATAAAATACATATCACACTAAGTACACATACAAAATTCTCATAATGTTCTTTGGTATTATTATAGAAGGACTGTGTTCTTGGATAGGGCACCGCAGTGTTACCACATTTGACTAGGTCCCGAGAATTTGCCTCTGTCACTTTATGATAGTTTACACAGGTTATATCCCGGTAGTTTGCCCAGGTTTGGTCCCGGTAGTCTATTGTGGTCTAGGTTAAGTTACTTTAGGTCAGATTAATTTCTAAATTATGTTTGTAAAACGGGGCAAATCCGAGAGAAACGCAATAGATGAAAAATGTCTTAGAATGGTCCAAAATAATGGGTAATGATATTAAAATATAGAATATACTCAACCCAGTACTTTTACTTTTTATAAATATACGGTAAATGCAGTTCCCTACCACTATGAAACAGGATTTAATACATTACAGAATTAAAGAAGCTTCTAACATTTAATTTTCTCATAAACATTAAGAGTTATGTTTCCGTAGGTATAAACTTATTTCAATTATCTCAATTAATCCATCTGGGTGAAAAAGTCCATTATCTGTGTACCATTCATACCTACTTTATATACCATATTTATATTTACATATTTATATATAAATAACGAGGAGATGGGAGAGTAATTTATCTATATGGTACATTACTTGACTGTCTAGTTTCAACACCACAATCTAGAGATGTCAGAGACGGCAGCTCCTACCAAATAATATAAAATTTGGCTGTCCATGTGATAAGTATATATTTAATTATCAAACCTAAAGTAAATAAATAAGAGAATAAAACAACAGTACAAACACAGTGATTGGGTTTAACCTTAGAGGTCCACTTCAATTATAAGAGGTAAATACTGTTATGCTGCATTTGCAGAGGAAATGGTGTATAGAAAAGTTGTTTGTACTAGTGAAATATAAACACTGGTAATAGTAAAATGTTCGAAATCGAGTTGTGGCAACTTCTAAAAATATTCCTTTACTTTTATATTTTTTACATTGAAACAGGAGTGCGGCTTTCCTAGCGGCATCCCGACTCTGCATGCATTGTTGCCAGAAACAGGGTTACTTCCAAGTTTTAGGCTAATTTTGTCCACACTTGGGAAATCGTAGGAGAAATGTACAATAAGTAGCCTAATTGGGTGGGAAACTCAATACAGTAATATTAAAATAATTGCACTGAGTATTGATAAGGGAAACTGAACCCTACCTAACCTAACCAGTAGTTCGTCGGTGCATATAATCGCAATATTAGCTCAGGTACCTAATGTATAATAGATTATAAAATAACTTGCCTGTTTCATTCCATTTAAATGATGATGAACGCCTCCAAATACACTTCCTCTCGGCATTCGTGATTCCATCAACATGTGGTTTCGTCTGCTGGTAAAATATCACCCTCTCATGTAGCACATCCTCCTCAGCAAACCTCTTCCTGCAGGCCAGGATATATTCCTCCACAGATTTGTTTGATCTGTTAAATAAATAGTTCACAACAATCAGACATATACAGTATTTAGCAGCTGCCATAGGTACATCATAAATTTCCCTGGTAGAAATTAAGGATTTAGGTTAGAGGCTATGTACTGTATATGTAACTTTCTAAAGAACTGATTGCTGTAAAAATGAGAGAGAATAGTCAGGAGTAATGTTGCAAAAAAAGAATAAAAAACTACCACATATATAATTATATACTGTACGGTACATATTTATAACTGTTTTGTCTAATAATACAGTACAATATCTTAAACAGTATTATTTGTATATAACAGATCAATTATTTCCAAATATGCTTAGTGTGATCACCTATCCACATTTTACAGCTTTCCATGTTTATATGATACATAACAAGACTTAACTTACAGGTATAAAATAACAAGCCACCACACCAGATTATTATAAAATCTTATATTATCAAAACTTTCCCAACTTAGAATCTTTCAATATCTGCCTACCTAACCTGGTAACTCACCTGGTAGGACCACTGATAACAAGCTATCCAAGGATCAAGCAGCCCAGTTGGATACTATGACACGCCAGTCAAGATTGACGTTTGATTAAAATGGCATAAGTATTACTGAACTGACTGGTTGAGTGTGTCCAACATGAAGTAGTTGGGTAATATAGCAATGGTAAAAATTGATTATACTACAAGGTAATTTATGGCAGGAATAGATTATTATGGAGGGCATGAGCTAGTTTTGATTTAAATTTTGAGATAGTTAGAGCATTTACTACATGATGGGGGAGGGAGTTCCAGTGCTGCTGAATGACTCTGTGTAAAGAATCGTCTTGGTGCTTCTGTTTCTGCTCTAGGAACAACAATTTTAATATTATGGCTTCTTGTCCCAGTCTGTGGTGACATAGTGAATAAATCCAAGGGTTTTATGGGTGATAAATCATGGAAAATACCATGCGTGCTCAACAAGTTAGTTATCTCATAAAACACAAAACGGTTTACTCATACCATAGACTTAATATATGAAAATAAATAGCTTACTTACGTCAAAGCCATTATGATCAAGCAGTAGTAACCAAGAGGCAAGAATAATAGACGATTATCCTTGATAGTAACTGTGCAAGAGCGAGTCAAGAGTCACTGCGAGTGTATCAGTGTAACAATCACTGTTTTGGGAGATAACCTTTTCAACGGCCACCCCTGTCATCCTCTTTCTTCTCTGTGTTGGTTAGAAATTTCTCCTGATTCTAATTTTCTTCTTTATTTATACTTATTATCCACATATCATACAATATTTCTTTATATTTTCTGTCTCATCTTGGCTGTCTAGCTCAAACAAAGCTTTTCCAATTATTCTGTCGTTAACTTCTTCAAAGAAGTGTAAATGTTTGCTAAATTGGCAACGCTGCTCTCTTGCCATCGTGACTCATGTGCCTGGCACCTTCAAACCTCCACTCATGTGCAGTGAGATGTTCCCGAGGCAGGCCGTGTCATACTGCTACACCGGTAGTCTGCCCAGGTTAGATCCCGGTAGTCTGCCCAGGTTAGATCCTGGTAGTCTGCCCAGGTTAGGTCCCGGTAATCTGCCCAAGTTAGGTCCTGGTAGTCTGCCTAGGTTAGATCCCGATAGTCTGCCCAGGTTAGGTCCCGGTAGTCTGCCCAGGTTAGATCCTGGTAGTCTGCCCATGTTAGGTCCCGGTAGTCTGCTGTGGTCTAGGTCAGGTTAGGTTAGATCAGACTAATTTCAAAATTATGTTTGTAAACATCTCTTGAAAGAAACACCATAGATGAAAAGTGTGTTAACCCTTAATGTCCGGATTGCAGTCATAGACGCTCCCAAGAAGCAGCCGGGTCGTGTCGTACGCCACTGCTATGTGGTGACCGGGCAGGATGAAGCACCGCTATTGCCAATGTCGGCATTTGCGAGCCCAATTTGGCGTTTTTTTTTTTACTTGGCTATACTTCACCACCATCCCTACAAATCACCATCGTCAGTCAGTGTGTTACTGACTGTAAACATGGATGGATGTGGATTAGATTTCTCGTGTGTGTCCGATTCTCTGTTACGTCATGCTACCATCCACCACTGACTGCCACCCGCGCGGGCCACGTTCAGTTGTCGTCAGAGCCACCTACACGTACCCGAACGCATCCGCGCTCACACGAAAAAGTACCCTTCATTCCTCACTTAATTTCTCGGCAACGGAGAGTTGTAGAGAGCTGGGATTGCTTTTATTGGAAAGAGGAAGAGTTGATGGTGCTAACAAGACCAAATTTAAGTTGTTCAGTATCGTAGTTTAGACGTACAGAGTAAGTGGAATAGAGCCATTTTGAAAAAATCGGCCAAAAGCGCCCGGACAGGCAGTAGGGATAGTAAGACTAGCCCCGGACTGACAGATTGGCTATTCATAGCTATCCCGTTGCGGAGGGGTTAATATTACACAGGGTGTAAATCATGGAGGTAGGATATTATCTTACTTCCCTGCTGTAAACGACTAATTGTTGCTAAGCGCCACAGTAATAATATTTCTGGTAGAATATTTTGGTTCTAATATAATAAATAAATATAAGCCACTGTGTACTTTTATATAAATGTATGTGGGTGAAATATGCCACTAAAAGTATGTTAATCCTGTTGCAACACCAACTTAACACCAGTGGCTCACAAACTCTCCCGGGATTTTCATTTAATCTCGCAAAATTCTTGTCATCACAGGAAAACGGGAAATCCTGGGAATTTCCTGGGATGTAAGCATCAGAAACGTCTCACTTCTTTGCACCGGGACAGTCCCGTGTGTACTGATACCTTTCCCGGGACTGAATGTCTCATGGAGTACTGGGATCCCAATGATGAACCCTGCTGTGGAGTGAAGATGTGTGTCGCTGGGGTCCCGTGATAACCAATTGTGTGAAATTCCACTAGTTAAGTGTGTGTGAGGAATTTGGCGTTTCTGTGTTGTAATTTAAGTGTTATGTGTGTTAAGTGATAGCGTGTGTTCTGTGTTTGGCTAGCAATTTCTGTGTTATATGGGTGTCAAGGTAATTTCTGTGTGCTTTGTGTGTTAAGTGATTATGTGTGTTTTGTGTGTTAAGTGATTATGTGTGTTTGTAAGTGACTAGCATTTCTGTTTTATATGTGACTGTTAGGAATTTGGCATTTCTGTGTGTAATTAAGTGCCCTAGTGTTCTGTGTGTTAAGTAATACCGTGACTTCTGTGTTTGGCTAGCAATTTCTGGGTTATATGTAACTCTGTGTGATCTGTGTGCTTTGTGTGTTTGGGAGTGATTAGCATATCTGTTTTTATACATGCGCTAGTGTGGTATTCCCAGGTGGTACTTATGTAGGACCTATGCTATGCCTGTGTGTTCTGTGTGTTATCTATCTATCCCCGTGGGTGTGGCCACAAATGAAATGCCTCCATGCATTCCTATCCCTTGCTAACTGGCATCCCTCCTCCCATCCAACGCCTCCTTCGTTCATATACCTCCTAACTCCATCCTTCCATCTCATTCTCTGTCTGCCTCTTCCTCTCCCAGGAACTCCATATATTCTCAGTACTTTCCATAGACCTTCTCGATCAATTATGTCATACGCCTTCTCCAAATCCATAAATGCAGCATACACCTTCTGTCCCATCTCCAGACATTTTTCCACAACACACCTCCAGGAGAAAATCTGGTCCACACACCCTCTTCTCTTCCTAAACCCACCCTGCTTCTCTCCCACCCATTTCTCTGTCCTCTCTGTGTGTAATTCACATGTGCCAGTTGTTCCGTGAGCCTTGGGTTGCATAGTGCTAAGTGAGTTGAGTGTATTTTGTAATAGTTTAACCCCTCCGCGACGGGATAACTATGGATAGCCATTTTGTCAGTTCGGGGCTAGTCTTACTTTCCCTACTGTGTGGCCGGGCGCTTTTGGCCGATTTTTCCAAAATCGCTCTATTCCACTTACTCTGTACGTCTAAACTACGATACTGAACAACTTAAATTTGGTCTTGTTAGCACCATCAACTCTTCCTCTTTCCAATAAAACCAACCTCAGCTCTCTACAACTCTCCGTTGCCGAGAAATTAAGTGAGGAATGAAGGGTACTTTTTCGTGTGAGCGCGGCTGCGTTCGCTTAGGTGCAGTGGCTCTGACGACAACTGAACGTGGCCCGCGCGGGTGGCAGTCAGTGTTGTAAGTAAGCGTGGCGCAACACAGAATCGGACACACACGAGAAATCTAATCCACATCCATCCATGTTTACAGTCAGTAACACACTGACTGACGATGGTGATTTGTAGGGATGGTGGTGAAGTATAGCCAAGTAAAAAAAACCCGCCAAATTGGGCTCGCAAATGCCGACATTGGCAATAGCGGTGCTTCATCTCGCCCGGTCACCACATGGCAAAAAAGACAGTAGAGGTACAGAGTATATATATGACGTGTGAACGATGTGGGTATGAAAATAGGTTTAAAAATGAGGGTGAATGGGAATGCCAGACATGCAAGTTGAAGAGTGAAAATGTTGCCCTCACGTTGAAAGCCAGGAATCTAATAGAGGAACCAATGAGTATGAGAGATGAGGTAGGGAGGATGAAGGAGGACATAGAAGACACAGTGAGGGGTGTGCTTTCTAGTAAGAAACAAGAACATGAAGGAAAACCCTTCAAAAGCTCCGGCCCTTAATGATTCAAGTGAAATGAGTGAGTGAGTGAGTGAGTTGAACCCCTTTTAAGAAATGGTCGCCCCAAGAAGAATGAGTGAGTGAGTGAGTCAGTTGAACCTCTTTTAAGAAGTTGTCGCCCCAAGAAAAAGAACAAGAACAAGAACAATAATTACGATAAAACCTAGAGCTCTCGGCTTAGGCCGGAGCTAAAAAGCAAAGAACATCTCACCGGGGGGGGGGGGGGGGGGGGATGACGTTTTATGACATGGAGATAAAGAACAGGGCATAACAGATGAGGGAGATGATGATGTAGTAGTGTTGAAGGAAGACACTCATACCATATAAACACAGGAGAGGAAAGAAGAGTGTTGAGAGGAGGATGTTCCCTAGGGTGATAGTAGGGGACAGTAGGACAAAGAATATTAGGAGTGTCATTGGCCTAGGCCCTAGAGGGAGAGGGTAGTGGCAACATAAGCCTACTGGGAAGGTGCCGGGCCAGAATAATGGAAACAGCCAAGGAACAGGCAGAGGTAATAAATGAGGGAGTGATGGTTATACAGGGAGGTGGTAACGGACTGGAGAGGGGCAGGATTCAGGACACAGTGAATGAGATAGTAGAGGGAGTAAAGAAAATGAAAAAGAGCAAGAAGAATGTGAGAGTGGCAGTGGTATGGGTGATGAGGAGGCCAAGTGAACACAGTTGGTATGAGCAGAGAAGGAACCAAGTAAATAGACAACAGGTACAGAAGGAAATAAATAAAATGAAAATAGACATGATGAAGGATGATGACGTCGGTGTCAGTTTTATTAACATGGACCCATAACTCACTGTGGACGATTTTGGGAGAGACAGGGTCCACCTAGGTATGGAGGGAAATAGGAGACTGGACAAAAGGGTACTAGAGTGGATCAGGGCATCAGAGCAGCTACAGAGAGTTAGAAAGTCAGCAGACAGACAGAAAGCTAGAGATGATAACTGACGGCACTGTGAGAAAGGAGGAATGAAGAGAATGCGAATAGGGTGTGTGAATGTGCGTGGATGGGGTGTGGGAAAATTGGAAGATATGAGTGATGAATTGTGTGAATGGAATCTGGATATAGTAGGTGTGACAGAGACACAGTTACGTGAGAGAGTGAAGATGAACAGTGATAAGTACAGTATGATTGGACAGAGACGGAGTAAATGGAAGAAGAAGGGTGGAGGTGTGGGATTATTAGTTAGACATGACATAGACGTGGACATAGAGGAAGTGAAAACTGGTGAATGTGAAATGAGTGAGGACATCACGGCTGTATATCTTAATGTAAATATGGAAGGGAAATATGAAATGATCCTGTTGATTGTGTGTTATATGACTATACAGGGTCCAGGAGCAAGACAAGATAATGAAAGAAAATACAGGATATTAGGTTTAGGTTGATTGTGGAAAATAGACAAAGAGAGACTATTGTCATGGGTGATAGGAATGGACATATAGGAATTTTAGGAGAGAAAGTGAATGGAAATGGGGAACTTTTGTTAAATTTTAAGGAAGAGTATAGTGTAGAGAACTTGAATGTGACAATAGGTGAGGGACGTGCAACATGGTCCAGGTTAGGGAGTGAATCTGTGATTGGTTATGTGCTAGTGAATGAAAGAGCCAGGAGGAGAGTACAGTATATGTGGATGGATGAAGAGAGAAGGATAGATTTGATGAGTGACCATAACATGATAGTATTAGAATATGAATGTGTGAGAAAGGCAGCCAAGAATGTAGTAAAAGGAGGGCAGAAATGGAGAATACGAGAAGCAAGATGGGATTTGTATAAGTGTGATTTGAGGAGTATGGAATGGACTATGGATGGAGGAGTGGATGAACTGAATGATTCCCTGGTTAGGAAAGTGACAGAGGTGGGTGAGAAAAGGATAGGAAGGGTGAAAAATAGAAATAAAAGAAGTTTGATGAAGAGTTGGTGGAATAAAGATAATGAGAATGTGAGGAAGAAGAGGAAAGAGAGTAATAGGAAATGTAGAAGACTGAGGAAAAATGTAGGTAATAGGGGAGTATGTAGTGAGTATTTTGTTATATGCAGATGATGTGGTGTTTCTGAGTGACACAGGTGAGAGACTGTTGTAGCGGGCTGCTACATTAGTCTCCTGGTGAGGTTTGGAAGGAGACTAAGAGATTGTGGGTTTTTAATCTGTTTATTCATACAGGTTACAAATGGTATATAAGATTTTAGAGTGAACCTGAAATACATGAATAAAAGGATTCCTGCCTGCTACACTATTAGAACCCATCAGGCGAGAGGGCTGATGCTTGTGGCCGGTAGCTGATTCTAGCCGCCACAATACTCCCCCCTCAGCGAAAAATTCTTGGTCTGTGTCAGAGGGGGCGACCTACAGGCGGTGGGTCGTCGTCTTGTAGATAGGTCGAGCCGTGATGTAGGGCCGTGTGTGGCAGTAGTGGTACGGGCGTTAGCTACGCTCGGCGTACGCACTAGAGCGATGCAGGAATATATGCTGGTAGTGCATAGATTATGATGGACGAAGGGCTCCCAGATGCACCAGAGAGGAATGGATGAGACGCATGAGTGAGAAGAGCACACTAGATTGGTACTCCTCTAAGGACATACCATGGAGTGAAGTGTTCTATGATGGTAGCTGCTGGGGAAGTGAACTATTGTTTAAGGCAAGAACAAAGTCACTGGAGGTGAATGATAGAATATATAGATGGAGTAATGAAGGCAGTATGGTGTGTAGGGAAGATGAGACAGTATGAAGGCAGTATGGTGTGTAGGGAAGATGATACAGTATGAAGGCAGTATGGTGTGTAGGGAAGATGAGACAGTATGAAGGCAGTATGGTGTGTAGGGAAGATGAGACAGTATGAAGGCAGTATGGTGTGTAGGGAAGATGAGACAGTAATGAAGGCAGTATGGTGTGTAGGGAAGATGAGACAGTAGAACATGTGTTGATGGTATGTGATAAGTAGGAACGAGAGAGAGCTACCATGCTGAATGTGGTAATAAGTGAACTATATAGGAGAGAGAAAATGGAGGGAAATGTGATAAGTAGGAACGAGAGAGAGCTTCCATGCTGTATGTGGTAATAAGTGAACTATATAGGAGAGAGAAAATGGAGGGAGATGGTGGAAGTGACAGTGACAGCCAAAGTGCTGCTAGGTCTGAGTGAACGAGAGCTGTACAATCCAGTGATAATAAAGAGTATGAAAGAAGTTCTATAAAGAATATGTATGGTTGAAGAGAAAATAAGTATATAGGGACGTGCAGGTTGTATAAGATAGAGAGAGTGAAAGTATAATGTGTATATAATTATGTATTCTTTGGTACTGTTTTTGTTTGTTTTTTTCCTTAGAGGAAGACAGTGAGAGAGTACCGTTGTAAAGGTGACTCAGTCATCATCATCACTGGCAACACTGACGCCTGTAGAGGAAGACAGTGAGAGAGTACCACTGGCAACACTGACGCCTCAGTTTGTTTACCTCTGTGAAGCTCAAAGCCTGGCAGGGGAATATTTTAGTATTTATTTGCATTTTAAGGTCATTTAAGGATATTTTAAGGGCTCAAGATTATATTAAGGGTTAGTTAAGGGTATACAGTTAATGGTGAAGGGACATAAATAAGGGTAAGTTGGTGAAATAAGGGAATTTTTAAAGGTTTAAATAAGGGTAGATAATAATGGCTGTGTTAAAATGTTACCATAAATATTAGAATGACTTTGTTTTATTATTTTAAGGGTTCACTGTTATTTTAAGGGTATATAAATAAGGACAAATTGGAGAAATAAGGGGATTTTTATTGATAAAGGATTTAATTAACAAGAAATAAATTAATTAACGTTAAATTTATTTATTTCAGAAGTGGGATTACAGAAGAAGGATTTACATACGAGGATTTACATCAAGGGATTTACAAAAGGAGGATTACAATGACTACACCAAGGTATTTATGTAGAAGAATTATTATGGGTAAATTTACAGAAAACCTGGGTTCACTATATTGTATATATTAGTATCATTACCCACTATTTTGGACCATTCTAAGACACTTTTTATCTATGGTGTTTCTCTCGGAAATGCCTCGTTTTCGAGATATGCCCCGTTTACAAACATGATTTGGAAACTAGTCTTACATGACCTGACCTAACCTAACCTAGACCACAGCAGACTACCGGGACCTAACCTGGGCAAACTACCGGGACCTAACCTGGGCAAACTACCGGGACCTAACCTGGGCAGACTACCGGGACCTAACCTGGGCAAACTACTGGAGCTAACCTGGGCAGACTACCGGGTATAACCTGGGCAGACTACCGGGACCTAACCTGGGCAAACTACCGGACCTAACCTGGGCAGACTACCGGGACCTAACCTGGGCAAACTACCGGGTATAACCAGTGTAAACTATCATAAAATGACCTGGGCAAATTTCCAGGACCTAACCTAATGTGGTGATACTGCTCAAGCCTAGCCGAAAACCCAGTTATTCTGTAATAATACATTATGATCTATCTATCTATCTATCTATCTATCTATCTATCTATCTATCTATCTATCTATCTATCTATCTATCTATCTATCTATCTATCTATCTATCTATCTATCTATCTATCTATCTATAGCTCTGACGCCTCGCTCCCTCCGGGAACTCCCCCCAAGGGTGTGGCCACGGCAGCAAAGTCTCCAGTCTTCCCTGTTCCAACACTCCCTCCTTACTTGGTCCAGCCCTCCCCTCCCCCTCACATTACTCTCCTTTACATACTCTTCCACTCTGTTCCAACACTCCCTCCTTACTTGGTCCAGCCCTACTCTGTCCCTCATGTTACTCTCCTTTACATACTCTTCCACTCTGTTGTGCCATCTAACTGGTGGTCTGCCTCTCACACCACAGCCCACAACTTCACTTCCATACACCTTATTTACAAACTTCTCACCTTGCATTCTCTCTACATGTTCAAACCACCTCAATGTATTACATTTCACATTATTATTATTACTACCATTTTTATTATTATTATAACTACTATTATTGTTACTACTTCAACTACTTTTATGATTATTATTATCGGTAAATATTGAAAGAATTATAGTTATTGTGTATGGTGTTTCTACCTTTATTACCCATTTATTTACACCATTCTAAGACTTTTTTCATTTAAGTGATGAGTTCATTTTTAACATCCATTTTATTGTGCAAATTTAATGTTTTATCCATACATAAATATCCTAACTTAACCTAACCTAACCTAATCTAATCTAACCTAATCTAATCTAACCTAATCTTAACCATTGCAGACTACCAGGACCTAACCTGAGCAGACTATTGGAAGTTTTACAAGGTAAGTAAGACCTAAATCAAAGTTATTATTATTATTATTATTATTATTATTATTATTATTATTATTATTATTATTATTATTATAATAACATATATAAAACACCTAAATTTAGGAAAAAAAATTCATGTGTCAATAATGGTGCAATTTTTATTATTATTATTATTATTATTATTATTATTATTATTATTATTATTAATATGAGAATTATTATTATTATTATTATTATTGGGAAGGAAACCCTCTTTGATACAAGTTTTGTTGAAGATAACTGCGAGCTCTGCGCTGTTTATTTTGTAGCAAATCTTTTCAAGTTTGCGAATTGTTTTCTTAGTATTGCTGGGGAGATGGAAAAGCAAATTACCAAGTGAGTTTATTGGCCTGACGTTTGTGTGTGTGTGTGTGTTTTCTTAGTATTGCATGGGAGATGGGAAAGCAAATTACCAAGTGAGTTTATTGGCCTGACGTTTCGGCTTTCTCTCAAAGCCATTCTCAAAGGAATGAGTGTCTTACAGAAACCAGGTATATTTATAGTCCCTGTATGGAGGTACAGCTATGCGTACTGCGCCCTGATTGGCTGTTAGCAGTCGCACTTGATCCTCTGTCAAAATAATGGTAATAACAATAGTAATAATGACAATGTGTATGATAATAGCAATAATAATAATAATCTATGATAATGACATGTATATAATAATAATAATAATAAGGGTTACAATTATGTTTTAATAATATTTATGGTCCCTGCGTTCTGATTGGCTGCTAGCGGTCGCACCTGATTGTGTGTCACCGCTAGCAGCCAATCAGGGCGCAGTACGCATAGCTGTACCTCCATACAGGGACTATAAATATACCTGGTTTCTGTAAGACACTCATTCCTTTGAGAATGGCTTTGAGAGAAAGCCGAAACGTCAGGCCAATAAACTCACTTGGTAATTTGCTTTTCCATCTCCCCAGCAATACTAAGAAAACAATTCGCAAACTTGAAAAGATTTGCTACAAAGTAAACAGCGCATAGCTCGCAGTTATCTTCAACAAAACTATTATTATTATTATTATTATTATTATTATTATTATTATTATTATTATTACATATACCGTACCATAAAACACCCAAACTTTGGACATTTTTTATGTGTTTCTGAATAATTGTGTTAATAACGGTACAATGTTATTGGCATTAGTGTCATGTGTTAGCCAGCCAGCCAGGTACTATCCCTGCTATCTAAGGGCATGCTAAAATATATAGCCATCTTTCTATTTATCTCCTAATATGGCATACAATATATTATACTGAGCACATAATTATCTCCACTATCCACAGTCCTTGTTGCTTATCAATGCACTATCAGACATCCTCACTATCTCCTTTCTACTGTACTGTACTTCTTTATTATCTACACTTACTCTCTCCTTTCTACTGTAGTGTACTTCTTTATTATCTACACTTACTCTCTCCTTTCTACTGTACTGTACTTCTTTATTATCTACACTTACTCTCTCCTTTCTACTGTACTGTACTTCTTTATTATCTACACTTACTCTCTCCTTTCTACTGTACTGTACTTCTTTATTATCTACACTTACTCTCTCCTTTCTACTGTACTGTACTTCTTTATTATCTACACTTACTCTCTCCTTTCTACTGTACTGTACTTCTTTATTATCTACACTTACTCTCTCCTTTCTACTGTACTGTACTTCTTTATTATCTACACTTACTCTCTCCTTTCTACTGTACTGTACTTCTTTATTATCTACACTTACTCTCTCCTTTCTACTGTACTGTACTTCTTTATTATCTACACTTACTCTCTCCTTTCTACTGTACTGTACTTCTTTATTATCTACACTTCTTCCCCCAAATTCACATCTCTACTTCCATGTAGGCTATATATTATGAAAGCTAGACCACAATACCACCATCCAAACATTTTCATTGCCTTCCACAATTCTTCATTACAAAACAAAAAGAAACCTTCACTGCCTTCTTCTATACTGCTTTACTACTAAGCAGACATTGAGTGTGGAGTGGTTGAGAGAGTGAAACGTAATACTTTGAGGTGGTTTGGACATGTAGAGAGAATGCAAGGTGAGGAGTTTGTAAAGAAGGTGTATGGAAGTGAAGTTGTGGGATGTGGTGTGAGAGGCAGACCACCAGTTAGATGGCAGAACAGAGTGGAAGAGTATGTGAAGGAGAGAAACATGAGGGGCAGGGGAGGGCTGGACCAAGTAAGGAGGGAGTGTTGGAACAGGGAAGACTGGAGACTTTTCTGCCGTGGCCACCCCTTTGGGGGAGTTTCCGGAGGGAACGAGGCGTCAGAGCTATAGATAGATGGATAGATAGATAGACAGACATCTATACAGCCAAACACACATCTTCAATACAAAACACATATTCATTGCATACCAAACACATATGTACTTTCTACACATTTTCCATACATATGTACTTTCTACACATTTTCCATACATATGTACCTTCTACACATTTTCCATACATATGTACCTTCTACACATTTTCCATACATATGTACCTTTTATACATTTTCCATACATATGTACCTTCTACACATTTTCCATACATATTCACTACTTCTCTTCATATCTTCACATACTTTATTACAGTGACACACACACACCTCCATTATCTTTCAACACATCCTCACATATCCTACATAACTACTCACCCTACATCTTCACTCCCCCACATATGCTATGCAGTATGTACACAAAACAATACTGTACTGTACTACACATCATAATTACTCTCCACCAAAAAGTGTTTTTTTATTTATTTTTTTCGTGCTAACCCTAAGTGAAAAATAATTATTACACCAAATCACTACTTCCACATTAATTTGGATGGTATATTGGTCACAATGTTTGCATTATCATACCACAAGGCAATAATTTGCAGGGTTATGCTTCTGCAAAAAAAAAAATGTATCAGTATGAGATAATAAGAATGTATAATTATTGTGTGGTGACCAAAGCACTCACCACTGCCCCATTTAGGTACTGGCATGGCTATGTCATATTTAGGTACTGGCATGGCTATGTCATATTTAGGTACTGGCATGGCTATGTCATATTTAGGTACTGGCATGGCTATGTCATATTTAGGTACTGGCATGGCTATGTCATATTTAGGTACTGGCATGGCTATGTCATATTTAGGTACTGGCATGGCTATGTCATATTTAGGTACTGGCATGGCTATGTCATATTTAGGTACTGGCATGGCTATGTCATATTTAGGTACTGGCATGGGTACTGTATGTCAGGACTAAGCAGGCTGTTGGAGGTGTCAAGTCGTCGTTTTTTAGTAGGTCTTATTTCCTCATTACCAAAGTCCAAGTCGTCGTTTTTTAATAGGTCTTATTTCCTCATTACCAAAGTCCAAGTCGTTGTTTTTTAATAGGTCTTATTTCCACATGTAAATATTCAGTTTTTATTATCTCTCTACATTTCTGAACTGTGTGTATAAAATGGAGGAGCAGTAATTTCAATCAATCATTCGATCTAGTCTACTGTACCTTCAAGTGATATACTGTATATGGTAACAAGGTGTATCATTCTCTTGCTGTACACATAAATGTAAAGAAAAGAAGGTAGAAGCATATAAAAAAAAATAAAAAAATAAAATAAATAAGAGGAAAAATACGCGGTCTTAAAATAAAAATTAGGTCTGTAAAGCTATATAGTACACCTTCCAGTCATAGGTTACCCATTAGTAGCCTATATTGATCTATATCAATCCAATAAAGGCTTGATATATTATTGCATAGTAGTGAAAGATAAATTTATATTCATATTCCGTACAAATTGTATATCCTTCAAGTCTGGTAATAATTATGTACAACAATTATAATGGTCAGTCCGTTAGTCTGCTAAGGATGATAAAGTTATGGCACGTGAGGTTAGGTCCCGGTAGTCTGCCCCAGTTATGTCCCGGTAGTCTGCCCCAGTTATGTCCCGGTAGTCTGCCCCAGTTATGTCCCGGTAGTCTGCCCCAGTTATGTCCCAGTTGTCCGCCCCAGTTATGTCCCAGTAGTCTGCCCTGGTTAGGTCCTGGTAGTCTGCCCCAGTTAGGTCCCAGTTGTCTGCCCTGGTTAGGTTTGGTTAATTTTTTAAACTTGGCTCGGATTTCCAAAATATTGACTTTTATCCCTCATGACAATTGCAGAAGCTGAGCCAAATTTTGCTGAAACTTGGCTCGGATTTTCAATTTTTTTACCTTTATACAGGTTAACAAACTACAGTACTAACTATAAAGCCAAAATAATTTAAGTGTTTCCCCGCACCCAAAACCCCGGATTCCCAGCGTTCTCCCCCAAGATTGAAGGGATTAGGGAATATATATAAACCAACTGATCAATATTAGGGTTACTAATGAATAGAACAAATAAGAAAGGCAGGAAAAAAACCTAAAAAAAAACCGGTAGAACTCTTATGCAGAAATACCGTCAGGCTAATATCAAAATGCCCCATTTGAATATGAGGAATATTTTTACAAGTTGCCACAACTCGATTTCAAAAATGTTACTATTACCAGTGTTTATATTTCACTATTACAAACCACTTTTCTATATACCATTTCTTCTGCAAATGCTGCATAACAGTAGTTACCTCTTATAGTTAGGTCCCTGTAGTCTGCCCAAGTTAGGTCCCGGTAGTGTGTCCCAGTCCAGATTAGGTTAGGTCAGGACAGTTGAGGTCTGACTAATTTTTACTGTATATTTTTTCTTGCTTAGGTCCCGGTAGTCTGCCCAGGTTAGGTCCCGGTAGTCTGCCCAGGTTAGGTTCCGGTAGTCGCCCTGGTTAGGTCCCGGTAGTATGCCCAGGTTAGGTCCCGGTAGTCACACTAAATCCTTCTAGGAAATATATTTTTTTCCAGTGAAATCCTGTTGTGACAACTTGTAAAAATTTACCAAATATGACCTATCTTGGAAATGGGGCATTTGCGGAGAAAATGCCATAAGAAAATAATCTTAGAATGGTCTAAATAAATGGATAATGAAGGTAGAAAACCCTTATGCAATAACGGCAATTCTTTCAATATTTACCGCATTAAATTTTAGTGTATGAACTTATGAAGATTATACAAAGATGTAACTTGTTTTGTGTTCCTATGACCTACAGTATATTTTCTCTTGTGATATTGGTGATAGACACTGTACAATAATGCTATAGGCCTACATACTCCAGCACCAAGTAGGCCTACTGTGGGAATATCTTGTATATTGGCTGTAGCACCATCATAATCGTCACAAAATATGTAAATTTAGATGTTACCAGTGTATATCTCATTACATAACACACTAAGTGAAGTGAAAAATAAATGAAATCATTACATAACACACTAAGTGAAGTGAAAAATAAATGAAATCATTACATAACACACTAAGTGAAGTGAAAAATAAATGAAATAACTGTCAAGTGTCGTTAGATTCCTGACTCAAAATGACACTGATCCCACAATATAATAAATGTTTATTGACGGGAATGAGATGTAGGAGTTAGAGAGAGAGATTGTGTGTATGTGTGTGTGTGTGTGTACCACTTATCAACTCACAGGGGGTTTAAATTGTATGTATGTATGTATATGTGTATGTATGTATGTATGTATGTATATATATATATATATATATATATATATATATATATATATATATATATATATATATATATATATATATATATATATATATATATATATATATATATATATATATATATATATATATATATATATATATATATATATATATATGTATGTATGTATGTATTTTTTATTTATTTCCTTCCTTCCTTTTCTCTCTCTCTCTCTCTCAGTATACATACAAATACACACATACTGTATACATACATACATACACATACATACATAAATACATATATATATGACAATGAGAAATTATGTAATGTGACGAGCAATACAGCGACTTGTCTTCCTCACTTACCATAATTGTTTAGGAAAACAGTTTCATACAATTTATACTACAAAATGCATGATACATCACTAGTTTAGGTTATTGTAATAATTACTATACCACAACGTACACTTCTAAGCCTAACAAATGAAACTAAAGCTACAAACATAATAATAGAGAAGCTACTAATTAATTCTGTCCCTCTCTCTCTCTCTCTCTCTCTCTCTCTCTCTCTCTCTCTCTCTCTCTCTCAGTCTCTCTCTCTCTAAACTAAAGCTACAAACATAATAATAGAGAAGCTACTAATTATTTCTGTCCATCTCTCCCTCTATCTCTCTATCTCTCAGTCTCTCAGTCTCTCTCTCTCTCTCCCTCTCTCTCTCTCTCTCTCTCTCTCTCTCTCTCTCTCTCTCTCTCTCTCTCTCTCTCTCTCTCTCTCTCTCTCTCTCTCTCTCTGTGTGTGTGTGTGTGTGTGTTACCCTGATTGTGAGAATTAGTTTATTTTCTATCATAACAAACCTGTAATAACTCTTACCATCCATACTCTCTTCAGTTATTTCGGAGGGTAAATTTACAGTAAACCTGGGTTCAGTAAAACGTTTATATTAGTATGATTTACCACTAATTAGGACCATTCTAAGACTATTTTCTTCAATGGTGTTTCTCTCGGAAATGCACCGTTTTCGAGATATGCCCAGTTTTCATACCCCATACAAACTTGGGGGAGTCCTCTATAGAGTCCCTGTCACCATCAATATCCAAAAAATCCATTGAAACGTCATCCAAAGAACCAGACAATCCTGACAACGGTATCTCCCCCTGACTCATGATGACCCAGTGTTGCCAGGTCTGCTGGACGAAATTTCCCTCACTTCAACATCAGAATTTCCCTTTTTACCTCAATTATTCCCTGTTTACTCTTGAGCATTGATGGTCTTTTAGGTATTACATCTTGTAGAAATTTCCCTGTTTACTCATCAACGAACTGTAAATTATTTCCCTGTGTAGACTTCGAATTTCCCTAAAACAGAGACATTTCCCTGCACCTGGCAACACTGTTTTTGTTTATCATTCCTCGGCGACTCGGGCAGAGGCCGCAGTTATCCTACCGCAATATAGTAGATGTTTATTATTTATAAATCATAGATTGTTCCTATCTATCCCAGACTTACAAGACTAATGATAAAAGTATAATTAGTAAATAAACCAATATTTGGAAGACTGTAGTAGAGCTCTGTGCCTGTGTTTCTATAGGGTATCTATCCCAGACTTACAAGACTAATGATAAAAGTATAATTAGTAAATAAACCAATATCTGGAAGACTGTAGTAGAGCTCTGTGCCTGTGTTTCTATAGGGTATCTATCCCAGACTTACAAGACTAATGATAAAAGTATAATTAGTAAATAAACCATTATCTGGAAGACTGTAGTAGAGCTCTGTGCCTGTGTTTCAGAATGAGAAGTAAATAATACCTTGGACACAACAGTTGTGTCTAACCTAACACACGTAAACACAGTTTGGACACAAACCTTGTGTCCAAACTAATGAATGGGTTAAGGCCTTTATTTTATTTTGTTTTATCTTATTCATTTATTTATTTTGATGTTATTTTATTTATTTATTATTATTTTAAATTTAATTATTTTATTTCTTTATTTATTTTGATGTTTTTTTTTTAGTTATTTATTATTATTATTATTATTTTATTTTTTTGCATATTATTTTATTTATGCATTTATTATTTAATATTATTTTAAATTTATTTTTTTGCATATTATTTTATTTATGCATTTATTCTTTAGTATTATTCCTACTCCCTCACCTCACCTCACCTCACCTCACCTCACCTCACCTCTCCTCCTCTGACCCTGGAGTCTGACCTATTCTACCTCCCTGGTGTGACCCTCAACCCGACCCACGTGTTGACCTGACCTGACCCCTCGTCCTCCACTCCCTCGTCCTCCACTCCCTCGTCCTCCACTCCCTCGTCCTCCACTCCCTCGTCCTCCATTCCCTCGTCCTCCACTCCCTCGTCCTCCACTCCCTCGTCCTCCACTCCCTCGTCCTCCACTCCCTCGTCCTCCAATCCCTCCTGGTAGCGTCTTTTTACTTGCATTTTTTCATGCTAATCTCTACTTTATATTATTTCTTCCAGGTTTTATTTTATCATTATAAACAAAAAAATAATAATATGTTATTTCTATCAGGTTTTATATTAACATTATAAAAAAATAAAAAAATGGTATGTTATTTCTTCCAGGTTTTATTTTAACAGTATAAAAAATAACTAAAAAAATAGTATGTTTTTCTTTTGTGTCTTCCTATTTAACTACACACACAGTCATGTATTTATTATCGTTAAGGGGATAATAAATACATGACTGTGTGTGTAGTTAAATAGGAAGACACAAAAGAAAAACATACTATTTTTTTAGTTATTTTTTATACTGTTAAAATAAAACCTGGAAGAAATAACATACCATTTTTTTATTTTTTTATTTTTGGAGATAATGATTCCTCCAAACTTTTCCCAGCAACAGAACACCATTATTTGTGTTCATCTGATCCTGTTTCCTGGCATACTTTGGAGGAATCAAGGCACTCCAATGTACCAAAAGTATACTCTCTCCTTATCCCACGATAATCCCATGAAAAAATGTCACACTAAAAACCCCATGACAGTTTCTTAAGCTGTACACAAATCACTATATAGTCTTAATTATGGGGAGAGTATACTTTTGGTACATTACAGTGCCTTGATTCCTCCAAAGTAGGCCAGAAAACACACCCATATAAAGAAATATAATGGTATCCTGTTGCCTGGAATAATTTGGAGGAATCATAATCTCCAAAAATATCAGAACAATACCCTCCCCTTAAGGGGGAAGTATGTTTTGTGCTGGTAAATCTGGAGCAACTAAATCCTCCAATCTATTCCAAGCAACAAAACACCATTCTTCTTGCTCTTCTGGTCCTGTTTCCTCGCATACTTTAGAGGAATCGAGAAGCTCCAATGTAACACAAGTGAAACATGGCCATACATCTCACTTGGAGCTCCTTTCTCGTTTTAACTCTTAAGAAACTCTAGATCACCTTGACGTAAAGATAATGACGCTCTTGTGAGGCAACCGTGTGTGTATGGGTTGTTGATATTGCCACAACAACATACCATCAGCACTGAGGTATAAATTATATTATAGTCTGTTTCCTTCCCTCATCACCCCAGTAAACACCACCAATCTCTTCACTAGGACAACACAGCTGACTTACAAAATGCTGAGGTCTGGGTGGAATTCATAGGCCTGTGAGGTCTGGGTGTAATTCATAGGCCTGTGAGGTCTGGGTGTAATTCGTAGGCCTGTGAGGTCTGGGTGTAATTCGTAGGCCTGTGAGGTCTGGGTGTAATTCATAGGCCTGTGAGGTCTGGGTGTAATTCATAGGCCTGTGAGGTCTGGGTGTAATTCGTAGGCCTGTGAGGAAATACGTCAAGGATTGATGGGGTTGCGGCTTGCTATTTTTTATTAAATGTCTGCTGCTTATTTTGAAAATGGTCTTATGTTTCTTTATACGTATGTTGTTGTTGCTTGAATTAGTTTTACACTGTTTTTACTCTTGTATATTCTTCCTAAACAATCCTCTACTCCTCACCAAACAAACCCCTTGCCATTCCAACTCTAAAACTCACATGCTAAACCTTCGCCACTCCTTTCCTTCCTTATGCTAAACCTTCGCCACTCCTTTCCCTCCTTATGCTAAACCTTCCCCACTCCTTTCCTTCCTTATGCTAAACCTTCGCCACTCCTTTCCTTCCTTATGCTAAACCTTCGCCACTCCTTTCCTTCCTTATGCTAAACCTTCGCCACTCCTTTCCTTCCTTATGCTAAACCTTCGCCACTCCTTTCCCTCCTTATGCTAAACCTTCGCCACTCCTTTCCCTCCTTATGCTAAACCTTCGCCACTCCTTTCCTTCCTTATGCTAAACCTTCGCCACTCCTTTCCTTCCTTATGCTAAACCTTCGCCACTCCTTTCCTTCCTTATGCTAAACCTTCGCCACTCCTTTCCTTATGCTAAACCTTCGCCACTCCTTTCCCTCCTTATGCTAAACCTTCGCCACTCCTTTCCTTCCTTATGCTAAACCTTCGCCACTCCTTTCCTTCCTTATGCTAAACCTTCGCCACTCCTTTCCTTCCTTATGCTAAACCTTCGCCACTCCTTTCCTTCCTTATGATAAACCTTCGCCACTCCTTTCCTTCCTTATGCTAAACCTTCGCCACTCCTTTCCTTCCTTATGCTAAACCTTCGCCACTCCTTTCCTTCCTTATGCTAAACCTTCGCCACTCCTTTCCTTCCTTATGCTAAACCTTCGCCACTCCTTTCCTTCCTTATGCTAAACCTTCGCCACTCCTTTCCTTCCTTATGCTAAACCTTCGCCACTCCTTTCCTTCCTTATGCTAAACCTTCGCCACTCCTTTCCTTCCTTATGCTAAACCTTCGCCACTCCTTTCCCTCCTTATGCTAAACCTTCGCCACTCCTTTCCTTCCTTATGCTAAACCTTCGCCACTCCTTTCCTTCCTTATGCTAAACCTTCGCCACTCCTTTCCTTCCTTATGCTAAACCTTCGCCACTCCTTTCCTTCCTTATGCTAAACCTTCGCCACTCCTTTCCTTCCTTATGCTAAACCTTCGCCACTCCTTTCCTTCCTTATGCTAAACCTTCGCCACTCCTTTCCTTCCTTATGCTAAACCTTCGCCACTCCTTTCCTTCCTTTTGCTAAACCTTCGCCACTCCTTTCCTTCCTTATACTAAACCTTCACCACTCCTTTCCTTCCTTATGCTAAACCTTCGCCACTCCTTTCCTTCCTTATGCTAAACCTTTGCCACTCCTTTCCTTCCTTATGCTAAACCTTCGCCACTCCTTTCCTTCCTTATGCTAAACCTTCGCCACTCCTTTCCTTCCTTATGCTAAACCTTCGCCACTCCTTTCCTTCCTTATGCTAAACCTTCGCCACTCCATTCCTTCCTTTGCCCATCCTCAACCCAGAATGACAGGTTGGGCCAGGAGGGGGTCGAGTATAGGGTCAGGTGATTGGGACAGGTATAGGATGGGAGGAGAGAGGGACGGACAGGTACACACGCACACACGCACGCTCACACACGCACGCACAGGCACACACACACACACACCCTCGCACGCACACTCACGCTCTTAGACACTCACACATTATTATTATTATTATTATTACACACACACTCTCTCTCTCTCTCTCTCTCTCTCTCTCTCTCTCTCTCACACACACACACACACACACACAATTTCGCATCAAAATTGGACTTTGGAGGAATCAAGATGCTGAACTGTACAGAACACTTGCTTATACACCAAACTAATGTTAATTAATAATATCATTACAGGTGTTTGGTGAAGGTGTGGTGGCAAGTGGTGATGATTCCTCAGCTGTAGACTACGAGAAGAAGTCACTACTACTACTGCTGCTGCTGCTGCTGTTGTGTGTCAGTGAATAATGTGATGTTTACCTGTTGTACACTGCATGGGACGTGGTGTTGGTGTGAGGACTGTACACTCGTCATACATAATTTCTGACCAGAGTGTGAGGAGCAGAAAGCTTCGAATCGCCTGCTATTGTTCATTTCCCCACCCAGTACACACATATAGAGGCTGAGTACGAATGCAGGGTATGTGTGAGTGTGTGTGTGTGTGTGTGTGTGTGTGTGTGTGTGTGGTGCCTGCCGTTCGTCTCTGGTCAGGGATTACGTATTACGAGTGTACTGTACAGTTGCCAAAAAAGGTATTGCGACAAATCTTGATAGAACTTTAACCCTAGTAATATCCACAACTATTTGTAGGGACTATAAACATGTATAACAGAAGGAAATATACATATCCTTCTGTAATTTATACTTATAATCCCTACAAACAACTATGGACATTAATATTATTTAATGTTGTATCACTAGTTGTCGCAATACCTTTTTTGGCAACTGTACATCACCACAGTCTACAAATATGTAACACTAACCATCAGCTTCACAAGGTTAGTTGATGTTACTATTGATCATAAGAACGGATACAGCCACAATCAATAAATCAGTATCATATCAAACTATAATCATACAACACCACCTTACGTCAACTCAACCACCAACACTTTCCTTCCATCGTGCCAATAAATCAGTATCATATCAAACTATAATCATACAACAACAACACCTTACGTCAACTCAACCCCCTCAATTATTATTATTATGAGGTGCTGCAAAATCATACACGTGTTGTTTTTTATTACCAAGATATTTACTACGATGGAAGGAAAGTGTCGGTGGATATTTGATTGTGGCTGTACTGTACCGATTGGATGTGTGTGTAAGAGAGATTTCATTTGTGTATGTATGTGTGAGTGACTGTGTGTGTGTGTGTAAGAGAGAGATAGAGTGACTCTTTGTGTGTGTGTGTGTGAAAGAGAAAGAGAGAGATTAATTTTGTGTGTGAGAGATTAATTTGTGTGTATGTGTGATATAAATAAATAAATAAAGATATACAAATGGATTTGTGTTTGTTATCCCTCCTTTCCTTATATTTCATCTCTCTCTCTCTCTCTCTCTCTCTCTCTCTCTCTCTCTCTCTCTCTCTCTCTCTCTCTCTCTCCTTCCTTCGTGCTTGCTGTCCTATAATAATAATAATAATAATAATAAATAAATAAATAATAATGTGTTTCAATTTCCTTAGTAAAAATATAATTATAAAAATATTTATTACTTATCCCATGAAATAAATGGGCTTAATATTAGTCAATAATTAATTAAGGTGTAAAGAAATATACAATAATAAATAATTCAGGTGTTAAAAAGATTATCATAAAAATATCAAAGTAAAAAAATGAAAAAATAAATGAGTGTTTTAAAATGATACCGTTTTCTCTGATTAAGAAACCTTTGTAAATTGGTGGCAATATTGGAGCAACTTGATTCCTCCAATGGGTTTAATAATAAATCATTATCCCATGAAATAAATGGGTTTAATATTAAATAATTATCCCATGATATAAATGGGTTAAATATTTATCAATAATTAGTACCCATTATTACCTCTGATTCCCCATATCTAGTGAAAATTCCCCATATTTGGCATCACTTATAGAGAAAATGTTGGCTGAAAATTAATGTTTGAATGGCAGTCCATAAACGGGGTTACTGAGTTGCCTTGGGGTGGGTGGTGTGGTGTTAGGGGGGGGGGGTAGGGACATGGGTGTGAGGGAGGGGGTATGGGTAGGGGGGTTGGAGGGTAGGGGGGAGGGCAAGTCAACTCAGTAACCCCGTTTATGGACTGCCATTGGAAAGAAAATTTCTGAGCCACCCTCACCTTTACCTCTCTCTCTCTCTCTCTCTCTCTCCCATCCTCCATTCTCCTCTATCTCCCCTCTATATCTCCCCCGTAGGGGGTTATTGCCTGTAGTAATGTGGGCAATACTTATAGGGTTTGGACGCCCCTTCGGCCCCAGCCACTAGCTTTCAGTTCTTCAACTGTGCCCCTTTTCTTTCTATTTCCTTCCTGCTTGCTGTCTCACCTCTCTATCACCTTTTACTGGCGCTATATGACCTCGATGTTGATGTGTCTAATATCAATCAACCAATCAATCTCTCTATCTCTTTCTCTCTCTCTCTCACTCCCTTTCTCTCTGGGGATAGGGGAGGATTGTGGGGTGTGAGGGAGGAAATATGGATAGAGAGAGATAGAGAGAGGTAAAGGAGAGGGGAATGAAGGGTAAATATAGAGAGAGAGTGAAAGAGATTGAATGAATTGGCTCAGAATTTTTCTTTCCAATGGCAGTCCATAAACAGGGTTACTGAGTTGACTTGCCCTCCCCCCTACCCTCCAACCCCCCTACCCATACCCCCTCCCTCACACCCATGTCCCTACCCCCCCCCCCTAACACCACACCACCCACCCCAAGGCAACTCAGTAACCCCGTTTATGGACTGCCATTCAAACATTAATTTTCAGCCAACATTTTCTCTATAAGTGATGCCAAATATGGGGAATTTTCACTAGATATGGGGAATCAGAGGTAATAATGGGTACTAATTATTGATAAATATTTAACCCATTTATATCATGGGATAATTATTTAATATTAGACCCATTTATTTCATGGGATAATGATTTATTATTAAACCCATTTATTTCATGGGATAATGATTTATTATTAAACCCATTTATTTCATGGGATAATGATTTATTATTAAACCCATTTATTTCATGGGATAATGATTTAATATTAAACCCATTTATTTCATGGGATAATTATTTATTATTAAACCCATTTAGTGCAGGAATAATACAGTTTGGAGGAATCAGTTTGCTACAAAATTACCCTAGAGAGATCTGAGGTCCCTTGTAGTACAATGATTCCTCCATAGTATGTCAGGAAACAGGATTAATTAATAAATATAATGGTATCTACCCTGTTGCCTGGCATAGTTTGGAGGAATCAAGTTGCTCCAATATTGCCACCAATTTAATTAGAGAAAACGGTATCATTTTAAAACACTCATTTATTTTTTCGTTTTTTTACTTTGATATTTTTATGATAATCTTTTTAACACCTGAATTATTTATTATTGTATATTTCTTTACACCTTAATTAATTATTGACTAATATTAAACCCATTTATTTCATGGGATAAGTAATAAATATTTTTATAATTATAGTTTTACTAAGGAAATTGAAACACATTATTATTTATTTATTTATTATTATTATTATTATAGGACAGTAAGCACGAAGGAAGGAGAGAGAGAGAGAGAGAGAGAGAGAGAGAGAGAGAGAGAGAGAGAGAGAGAGAGAGAGAGAGAGAGAGAGAGAGAGAGAGAGAGAGAGAGAGAGAGATGAAATATAAGAAACACAAATCCATTTTTATATCTTTATTTATTTATTTATTTCACACATACACACAAATTAATCTCTCACACACAAAATTAATCTCTCTCTTTCTCTTTCACACACACACACACAAAGAGTCTCTCTATCTCTCTCTTACACACACACACACAGTCACTCACACATACATACACAAATTAAATCTCTCTTACACACACATCCAAATATCCACCGACACTTTCCTTCCATCGTAGTAAATATCTTGGTAATAAAGAACAACACGTGTATAATCTTACAGCACCTCATAATAATAATAATAATAATAATAATCTTGGTAATAAAGAACAACACGTGTATAATCTTACAGCACCTCATAATAATAATAATAATTGAGGGGGTTGAGTTGACGTAAGGTGTTGTTGTTGTATGATTATAGTTTGATATGATACTGATTTATTGGTACGATGGAAGGAAAGTGTTGGGGGTTGAGTTGACATAAGGTGTTGTTGTTGTAGGATTATAGTTTGATATGATACTGATTTATTGATTGTGGCTGTATCAGTTCTTGTGACCAATAGTAACTTCAACTAACCTTGTGAAGCTGATGGTTAGTGTTACATATTTGTAGACTGTGGTGATGTACAGTTGCCAAAAAAGGTATTGCGACAACTAGTGATACAACATTAAATAATATTAATGTCCATAGTTGTTTGTAGGGATTATAAGTATAAATTACAGAAGGATATGTATATTTCCTTCTGTTATACATGTTTATAGTCCCTACAAATAGTTGTGGATATTACTAGGGTTAAAGTTCTATCAAGATTTGTCGCAATACCTTTTTTGTCAACTGTAGAGTACACTCGTAATACGTAATCCCTGACCAGAGACGAACGGCAGGCACCACACACACACACACACACACTGCATTCGTACTCAGCCTCTATATGTGTGTACTGGGTGGGGGGAAATGAACAATAGCAGGCGATTCGAAGCTTTCTGCTCCTCACACTCTGGTCAGAAATTATGTATCACGAGTGTACAGTCCTCACACCAACACCACGTCCCATGCAGTGTACAACAGGTAAACATCACATTATTCACTGACACACAACAGCAGCAGCAGCAGTAGTAGTAGTGACTTCTTCTCGTAGTCTACAGCTGAGGAATTATCACCACTTGTCACCACACCTTCACCAAACACCTGTAATGATATTATTAATTAACATTAGTTTGGTGTATAAGCAAGTGTTCTGTACAGTTCAGCATCTTGATTCCTCCAAAGTCCAATTTTGATGCGAAATTGTGTGTGTGAGAGAGAGAGAGAGAGAGAGAGAGAGAGAGAGAGAGAGAGTGTGTGTGTAATAATAATAATAATAATAATAATAATGTGTGAGTGTGTAAGAGCGTGAGTGTGCGTGCGTGTGTGAGCGTGCGTGTGTGAGCGTGCGTGTGTGCGTGCGTGTGTACCTGTCCGTCCCTCTCTCCTCCCATCCTATACCTATCCCAATCACTTGACCCTATACTCGACCCCCTCCTGGCCTCACCTGTCACCTGCACCACCACCACCACCACCACCACCACCACCACCAATACCTTCTTGTTCCCCGCCTCTTCTTTCCTTCCCCCAAGAACCAGGTGGTCTCTGGGTTGAGGATTGATTGATTGATGGATATTAGGCGCCGCAACATCGAGGTCCTATAGCGCCAGAAAAAGGTGATAGAGAGGTGTGACAGCAAGCAGGAAGGAAATAAAATGAAAAGAGGGATAGTTGAAGAACTGAAAGATGGGAACCATTTAGTCTGGTCTCTCACTGGCGACCTTCCTAGCATGGGAAGCCCTCTCTCCCACGAAATCGGAGCAGAGCAGAGGCCAGAGCCCCCTCTAGTCTAGCTCGCCAGGTCCCAGAGACACACAAGCCCCCCACCACGTCAAGGCGGTTCCCGTTGGGGGGTCTGGGTTGAGGATGGGCAAAGGAAGGAAAGGAGTGGCGAAGGTTTAGCATGTGAGTTTTAGAATTGGAATGGCAAGGGGTTTGTTTGGTGAGGAGTAGAGGATTGGTTAGGAAGAATATACAAGAGTAAAAACAGTGTAAAACTCCTTCAAGCAACAACAACATACGTATAAAGAAACATAAGACCATTTTCAATATAAGCAGCAGACATTTAATAAAAAATAGCAAGCCGCAACCCCATCAATCCTTGACGTATTTCCTCACAGGCCTACGAATTACACCCAGACCTCACAGGCCTACGAATTACACCCAGACCTCACAGGCCTATGAATTACACCCAGACCTCACAGGCCTATGAATTCCACCCAGACCTCACAGGCCTACGAATTACACCCAGACCTCACAGGCCTATGAATTACACCCAGACCTCACAGGCCTATGAATTCCACCCAGACCTCACAGGCCTACGAATTCCACCCAGACCTCACAGGCCTACGAATTACACCCAGACCTCACAGGCCTACGAATTACACCCAGACCTCAGCCTTTTGTAAGTCAGCTGTGTTGTCCTAGTGAAGAGATTGGTGGTGTTTACTGGGGTGATGAGGGAAGGAAACAGACTATAATATAATTTATACCTCAGTGCTGATGGTATGTTGTTGTGGCAATATCAACAACCCATACACACACGGTTGCCTCACAAGTGCGTCATTATCTTTATGTCAAGGTGATCTAGAGTTTCTTAAGAGTTAAAACGAGAAAGGAGCTCCAAGTGAGATGTATGGCCATGTTTCACTTGTGTTACATTGGAGCTTCTCGATTCCTCTAAAGTATGCGAGGAAACAGGACCAGAAGAGCAAGAATAATGGTGTTTTGTTGCTTGGAATAGATTGGAGGATTTAGTTGCTCCAGATTTACCAGCACAAAAAATACTTGGTATAGTTCTGATATTTATGGAGATTATGATTCCTCCAAATTATTCCAGGCAACAGGATACCATTATATTTCTTTATATGGGTGTGTTTTCTGGCCTACTTTGGAGGAATCAAGGCACTGTAATGTACCAAAAGTATACTCTCCCCATAATTAAGACTATATAGTGATTTGTGAACAGCTTAAGAAACTGTCATGGGGTTTTTAGTGTGACATTTTTTCGTGGGATTATCGTGGGATAAGGAGAGAGTATACTTTTGGTACATTGGAGTGCCTTGATTCCTCCAAAGTATGCAAGGAAACAGGATCAGATGAACACAAATAATGGTGTTCTGTTGCTGGGAAGAGTTTAGAGGAATCATTATCTCCAAAATAAAAAAATAAAAAAATGGTATGTTATTTCTTCCAGGTTTTATTTTAACAGTATAAAAAATAACTAAAAAAATAGTATGTTTTTCTTTTGTGTCTTCCTATTTAACTACACACACATTCATGTATTTATTATCCCCTTAACAATAATAAATACATGACTGTGTGTGTAGTTAAATAGGAAGACACAAAAGAAAAACATACTATTTTTTTAGTTATTTTTTATACTGTTAAAATAAGACCTGGAAGAAATCACATACCATTTTTTTATTTTTTTATAATGTTAATATAAAACCTGAAAGAAATAACATATTATTATTATTATTTTTTTTTATAATGTTAAAATAAAACCTGAAAGAAATAACATATTATTTTTTTTTTATACTGTTAAAATAAAACCTGAAAGAAATAACATATTATTATTTTTATTTTTATAATGATAAAATAAAACCTGAAAGAAATAACATATTATTATTTTTATTTTTATAATGATAAAATAAAACCTGAAAGAAATAATATAAAGTAGAGATTAGCATGAAAGAATGCAAGTAAAAAGATGCTCCCAGGAGGTATTGGAGGATGAGGGAGTGGAGGACAAGGGAGTGGAGGACGAGGGAGTGGAGGACGAGGGAGTGGAGGACGAGCAAGTGGAGGACGAGGGGTCAGGTCAGGTCAACACGTGGGTCGGGTTGAGGGTCACACCAGGGAGGTAGAATAGGTCACACTCCAGGGTCAGAGGAGGAGAGGTGAGGTGAGGTGAGGTGAGGTGAGGGAGTAGGAATAATAATCAAGAATAAATGCATAAATAAAATAATATGCAAAAAAATAAATTTAAAATAATATTAAATAATAAATGCATAAATAAAATAATATACAAAAAAATAATAATAATGATAATAAATAACTAAAAAAAAAAACATCAAAATAAATAAAGAAATAAAATAATTAAATTTAAAATAATAATAAATAAATAAAATAACATTAAAATAAATAAATAAATAAAATAAAACAAAATAAAATAAAGGCCTTAACCCATTCATTAGGTATATAGGACACAAGGTTTGTGTCCAAACTGTGTTTACGTGTGTTAGGTTAGACACAACTGTTGTGTCCAAGGTAATATTTACTTCTCATTCTGAAACACACACACAGAGCTCTACTGCAGTCTTCCAGATATTGGTTTATTTACTAATTATACTTTTATCATTAGTCTTGTAAGTCTGGGATAGATAGGAACAATCTATGATTTATAAATAATAAACATCTACTATATTGCGGTAGGATAACTGCGGCCTCTGCCCGAGTCGCCGAGGAATGATAAACAAAAACAGTGTTGCCAGGTGCAGGGAAATGTCTCTGTTTTAGGGAATTTCGAAGTCTACACAGGGAAATAATTTACAGTTCGTTGATGAGTAAACAGGGAAATTTCTACAAGATGTAATACCTAAAAGACCATCAATGCTCAAGAGTAAACAGGGAATAATTGAGGTAAAAAGGGAAATTCTGATGTTGAAGTGAGGGAAATTTCGTCCAGCAGACCTGGCAACACTGGGTCATCATGAGTCAGGGGGAGATACCGTTGTCAGGATTGTCTGGTTCTTTGGATGACGTTACATTGGATTTTTTGGATATTGATGGTGACAGGGACTCTATAGAGGACTCCCCCAAGTTTGTATGGGGTATGAAAACTGGGCATATCTCGAAAACGGGGCATTTCCGAGAGAAACACCATTGAAGAAAATAGTCTTAGAATGGTCCTAATTAGTGGTAAATCATACTAATATAAACGTTTTACTGAACCCAGGTTTACTGTAAATTTACCCTCCGAAATAACTGAAGAGAGTATGAATGGTAAGAGTTATTAAATAAACTAATAAACTAATTCTCACAATCAGGGTAACACACACACACACACACACACACACACACACAGAGAGAGAGAGAGAGAGAGAGAGAGAGAGAGAGAGAGGGACAGAATTAATTAGTAGCTTCTCTATTATTATGTTTGTAGCTTTAGTTTAGAGAGAGAGGGAGAGAGGGACATAATTAATTAGTAGCTTCTCTATTATTATGTTTGTAGCTTTAGTTTAGAGAGAGAGAGAGAGAGAGAGAGAGAGAGAGAGAGAGAGAGAGAGAGAGAGAGAGAGAGAGAGAGAGGGACAGAATTAATTAGTAGCTTCTCTATTATTATGTTTATAGCTTTAGTTTCATTTGTTAGGCTTAGAAGTGTACGTTGTGGTATAGTAATTATTACAATAACCTAAACTAGTGATGTATCATGCATTTTGTAGTATAAATTGTATAAAACTGTTTTCCTAAACAATTATTGTAAGTGAGGAAGATAAGTCGCTGTATTGCTCGTCACATTACATAATTTCTCATTGTCATATATATATGTATGTATGTATATGTATGCATGTATGTGTATGTATGTATGTATGTATACAGTATGTGTGTATTTGTATGTATACTGAGAGAGAGAGAGAGAAAAAAGGAAGGAAGGAAATAAATAAAAAATATATACATACATACATACATACATATACATACATACATACATACATACAATTTAAACCCCCTGTGAGTTGATAAGTGGTACACACACACACACACATACACACAATCTCTCTCTCTAACTCCTACATCTCATTCCCGTCAACAAACATTTATTATATTGTGGGATCAGTGTCATTTTGAGTCAGGAATCTAACGACACTTGACAGTTATTTCATTTATTTTTCACTTCACTTAGTGTGTTATGTAATGATTTCATTTATTTTTCACTTCACTTAGTGTGTTATGTAATGATTTCATTTATTTTTCACTTCACTTAGTGTGTTATGTAATGATTTCATTTATTTTTCACTTCACTTAGTGTGTTATGTAATGATTTCATTTATTTTTCACTTCACTTAGTGTGTTATGTAATGAAATATACACTGGTAACATCTAAATTTACATATTTTGTGACGATTATGATGGTGCTACAGCCAATATACAAGATATTCCCACAGTAGGCCTAATTGGTGCTGGAGTATGTAGGCCTATAGCATTACTATACAGTGTCTATCACCAATATCACAAGAGAAAATATACTGTAGGTCATAGGAGTACAAAACAAGTTACATCTTTGTATAATCTTCATATCTTCATACACTAAAATTTAATGCGGTAAATATTGAAAAAATTGCCGTTATTGCGTAAGGGTTTTCTACCTTCATTATCCATTTATTTAGACCATTCTAAGATTATTTTCTTATGGCATTTCCTCTGCAAACGCCCCATTTCCAAGATAGGTCATATTTGGTAAATTTTTACAAGTTGCCACAACAGGGTTTCACTAGAAAAAAATATATTTCCTAGAAGGATTTAGTGTGACTACCGGGACCTAACCTGGGCAGACTACCGGGACCTAACCAGGGCAGACTACCGGGACCTATCCTGGGCAGACTACCGGGACCTAACCAGGGCAGACTACCGGGACCTAACCTGGGCAGACTACCGGGACCTAACCTGGGCAGACTACCGGGACCTAAGCAAGAAAAAATATACAGTAAAAATTAGTCAGACCTCACCTGACCTGACCTAACCTAATCTGGACTGGGACACACTACCGGGACCTAACCTAACCTAATCTGGACTGGGACACACTACCGGGACCAAACTTGGGCAGACTACAGGGACCTAACTATAAGAGGTAACTACTGTTATGCAACATTTGCAGAAGAAATGGTATATAGAAAAGTGGTTTGTAATAGTGAAATATAAACACTGGTAATAGTAACATTTTTGAAATCGAGTTGTGGCAACTTGTAAAAATATTCCTCATATTCAAATGGGGCATTTTGATATTAGCCTGACGGTATTTCTGCATAAGAGTTCTACCGGTTTTTTTTTAGTATTTTTTCCTGCCTTTTTTATTTGTTCTATTCATTAGTGATCATAATATTTATATATATTCCCTAATCCCTTCAATCTTGGGGGAGAACGCTGGGAATCCGGGGTTTTGGGTGCGGGGAAACACTTTAATTATTTTGGCTTTATAGTACTGTATTTGTTAACCTGTATAAAGGTAAAAAAATTGAAAATCCGAGCCAAGTTTCAGCTTCTGCAATTGTCATGAGGGATAAAAGTCAAGATTTTGGAAATCCGAGCCAATTTTTAAAATTAACCAAACCTAACCAGGGCAGACTACTGGGACCTAATTGGGGTAGAATACCGGGACCTAACCAGGGCGGACAACTGGGACCTAACCGGGGCGGACAACTGGGACATAACTGGGGCAGACTACCGGGACCTAACCGGGGCAGACAACCGGGACCTAACCAGGGCAGACTACTGGGACATAATTGGGGCAGACTACCGGGACCTAACCGGGGCAGACTACCGGGACCTAACTGGGGCAGACTACCGGGACCTAACCTCACGTGCCATAACTTTATCATCCTTAGCAGACTAACGGACTGACCATTATAATTGTTGTATATAATTATTACCAGACTTGAAGGATATACAATTTGTACGGAATATGAATATAAATTTATCTTTCACTACTATGCAATAATATATCAAGCCTTTATTGGAATGATATAGATCAATATAGGCTACTAATGGGTAACCTATGACTGGAAGGTGTACTATATAGCTTTACAGACCTAATTTTTATTTTAAGACTGCGTATTCTTCCTCTTGATAATTTTTTTTTTTTTTTTTTTTATGCATCTACCTTCTTTTCTTTGCATTTATGTGTACTGCAAGAGAATGATACACCTTGTTACCATATACAGTATATCACTTGAAGGTACAGTAGACTAGATCGAAGGATTGATTGAAATTACTGCTCCTCCATTTTATACACACAGTTCAGAAATGTAGAGAAATAATAAAAACTGAATATTTACATGTGCATTTATTCCACTACAGGTTGACCTACCAATATACCATCCAAATTAATGTGGAAGTAGTGATTTGGTGTAATAATTACTTTTCACTCTGGGTTAGCACGAAAAAGATAAATAAAAAACCACTTTTTGGTGGAGAGTAATTATGATGTGTAGTTCAGTACAGTATTGTTTTGTGTACATACTGCATAGCATATGTGGGGGAGTGAAGATGTAGGGTGAGTAGTTATGTAGGATATGTTGAAAGATAATGGAGGTGTGTGTGTGTCACTGTAAAAAAGTATGTGAAGATATGAAGAGAAGTAGTGAATATGTATGGAAAATGTGTAGAAGGTACAGATGTATGGAAAATGTGTAGAAGGTACATATGTATGGAAAATGTGTAGAAGGTACAGATGTGTTTGGTATGCAATGAATATGTGTTTTGTATTGAAGATGTGTGTTTGGCTATATAGATGTCTGTCTATCTATTTATCTATCTATAGCTCTGACGCCTCGTTCCCTCCGGGAACTCCCACAAAGGGATGGCCACGGCAGAAGAGTCTCCAGTCTTCCCTGTTCCAACACTCCCTCCTTACTTGGTCCAGCCCTCCCCTCCCCCTCATGTTTCTCTCCTTCACATACTCTTCCACTCTGTTCTGCCATCTAACTGGTGGTCTGCCTCTCACACCACACACCACAACTTCACTTCCATACACCTTATTTACAAACTCCTCACCTTGCATTCTCTCTACATGTCCAAACCACCTCAAAGTATTACGTTTCACTCTCTCAACCACTCCACACTCAATGTCTGCTTAGTAGTAAAGCAGTATAGAAGAAGGCAGTGAAGGTTTCATTTTGTTTTGTAATGAAGAATTGTGGAAGGCAATGAAAATGTTTGGATGTGAATTTGGGGGAAGAAGTGTAGATAATAAAGAAGTACAGTACAGTAGAAAGGAGAGAGTAAGTGTAGATAATAAAGAAGTACAGTACAGTAGAAAGGAGAGAGTAAGTGTAGATAATAAAGAAGTACAGTACAGTAGAAAGGAGAGAGTAAGTGTAGATAATAAAGAAGTACAGTACAGTAGAAAGGAGAGAGTAAGTGTAGATAATAAAGAAGTACAGTACAGTAGAAAGGAGAGAGTAAGTGTAGATAATAAAGAAGTACAGTACAGTAGAAAGGAGAGAGTAAGTGTAGATAATAAAGAAGTACAGTACAGTAGAAAGGAGAGAGTAAGTGTAGATAATAAAGAAGTACAGTACAGTAGAAAGGAGAGAGTAAGTGTAGATAATAAAGAATTACAGTACAGTAGAAAGGAGAGAGTAAGTGTAGATAATAAAGAAGTACAGTACAGTAGAAAGGAGATAGTGAGGATGTCTGATAGTGCATTGATAAGCAACAAGGACTGTGGATAGTAGAGATAATTATATGCTCAGTATAATATATTGTATGCCATATTAGGAGATAAATAGAAAGATGGCTATATATTTTAGTATGCCCTTAGATAGCAGGGATAGGTTGATAAATACCAGAGCTGTACAGACTAGAACACACAGGCAGACTGACAGAAATACAGGCAGCAACACACATACAAGAACAAAGAAGATGTTGGAATTAGTGAGACATTTAATATATCTGAAGAATCAAGTAAATTAGATTATTTTCTAGAATTTTTCTCATATGAATTTATTGACAGAATTGTAATGAAGACCAATAATTATCATGATCATCTAATGACAACTGAAAATTTTCCACCACATAGCAAAATGCATAAATGTGAACCAACACACCGAAAATATATACCTGGAGACAAATTACATAAAATTAAATGGGTTGTGGATTACCTGAGAGATAAAAAATATATACCTGGAGACAAATTACATAAAATTAAATGGGTTGTGGATTACCTGAGAAATAAATTCACCTCCAGTTTGAAACCATTTCAGAACTTATGTGTTGATGAATCCTTACTTTTTGTGTGATGTAGAGACTGGTTATATTTTGTATTTTATTGTTTATACTGGTACTGGTGAAAAAGTTACTGGAACCACATCTGGATAAAGGTCTTACTTACCTTGTAAAACTTCCAATAGTCTGCTCAGGTTAGGTCCTGGTAGTCTGCTCAGGTTAGGTCCTGGTAGTCTGCTCAGGTTAGGTCTTGGTAGTCTGCAATGGTTAAGATTAGGCTAGATTGGGTTGGGTTTGGTTAGATTACATTGGGTTGGGTTGGGGTAGGTTAGATTGGATTGGGTTAGGTTAGATTACATTGGGTTGGGTTGGGGTAGGTTAGATTGGGTTGGGCTAAAACAGGATATTTACACAATAAATGGAAGCTAAAAATGAACTAATCACTTGAAAAAATCTTGTAAAATCTATATATATTTTGCCTGAAAATTTCACATGTGTAGCTCAGAAAATTTACTCAAATTTTTAATTAAAATAAAATATATATGGATAATGAAAACAATTATGAAATACGAGTAATAAAAAATAACTGTTAATTCTATATTATATTGGCATTTATTAATACAATGTTTTTATCTTCTTTATTCACAAATTCATAACAGTCTCAAACACTTTTCTTTGTAAATAATATGAAATTAATATTGACATTACACACACACACACACACACCCTCTCTCTCTCTCTAACACACATACACACACTCTCTCTCTCTCTCTCTAACACACACACACACCCTCTCTCTCTCTCTAACACACATACACACTCTCTCTCTCTCTAACACACACACACACACTCTCTCTCTCTAACACACATACACGTACACTCTCTCTCCCTCTCATACACATCCAAGTTAGGTCATATTAAAATATAGCATTTTGAAATTAGCAAGACCTTACATGACCTGACCTAACCTAAACTGCTGTAAACTACCGGGACCTAATCTGGGCAAACTACTGACAACTAACCGTGTCAAAATAATAATAATAACAATAATAATAATAATAACAATAATAATAATAATAATAACAATAATAATAATAATAATAATAATAATAATAATAATAATAATAATAATAATAATAATAATAATAATAATAATAATAATAATAATAATAATAATAATATTGAAAGAATTACCATTATTGTATACGGTTTTTCTACCTTCATTACCCATTTATTTAACTAGACCATTCTAACACTATTTTATTCTATGGCATTTCAAAGATGGGTCATATTCAAATGGGGCATTTTGAAATTAAACTGACCTAACCTATCCTGACCTAGACCACAGCAGACTACCGGGACCTAACCTGGGCAGACTACCGGGAAATAACCGTGGTAAAGTACAGGAAATGACCGGGGCAAAATCCTGGGGCCTAGCCGGATCTGGCAACACTGCTACAAAACCATAATTCTTTCAATAAATACCACAGTCTTAGAATGTTCTAAATAAGTAAGTAATGAAGGTAGAAATTTCATACATAATAACGGTAATTCTTTCAATAATTATCCAACACATATATATATATATATAATTATATACATATATATACATAATTATAATGTAACTTAGTATTTATTTACGGCAATTGTTCTTTCAATAATTACCCAACACATGTACTGGTGGTGATAGTGGTAGTAGTACTGTAGTACTAGTAGGTTAGTAGTGGTAGTGGTAGTTGTAGTACTGTAGTAGTAGTAGTGGTAGTAGTAGTAGTAGTGGTAGTAGTAGTAAGTTAGTGGAACAAAGATTGGACCAAACTGATTAATGAAGAGATTGTAGGATTTAGAGGGATTACTAAAGGGATTGTAGGATTTAGAAGGATTGTAGGATATACTAGACATTGGAGGAAAGATTAGAGGATTGGAGGAAATGGAGGAAACATGGAGAGAAAATTGGATGCTGGAGAATCTTGGATGAACACGAGTAGGCCTACACAGATAACATTTTCATTAAAAAATACCTTAAATAAATTGTGTTGAAAAAAATACCTTAGATGGATCCCACAATTTACCTCAATATAAATATATATAATATATATTAGTGTGTTTTTAATTAGTATTAATTTAAATAGTATTCTAATATTATTAATTTTCTTTTAAAACTACTCAGGAAAAAATAGCGAAGGTATAGTCATGGAAATTACCTTAGATAAACCAAACTACTTTACCTTCAATAACACTAAACTTCGCTAATCTGGGGTAATTATCTTAGAAATGACAACACTGAAGAATCTGGCAACACTGAATCTATAGATGTAAACAAAAGGGATTACGAGTATTAACTATTATTATTATTATTACAACTATTTATTAGTTTATTTATCTAATTATTAGGTTCTGTATAATTATTTATATTCATTCATATTAATTATTTCGTTTAATATGACTTATTATTATTGTATTGTTATTATTATTTTTACATTCATCATCTCACAAGACAGCCATCTTCGACAGTGTTGCCATGTATGAAATCAGTGTTGCCATGTACCAATGGGAAACTTATATAGATTTTTTGGGCTTGGCGTTAGGGGGGTGTATGTATGTGTGTGTGAGAGAGAGAGAGAGAGAGAGAGAGAGAGAGATTGTGTGTGTGTGAGAGAAATAATAATAATATGAAATTAATATTGACATTGCACACACACTCTCTCTCTCTCTCTTTCTCTCTCTAACACACTCTCTAAGAACGGAAAGATATTGCTATATACACTCATATTTTTCTTGCACTTTCTACTTGCTCAACTGTACATTACAAAATATATTTACTGTGTAAAATGGTGTCACTGTCCACACCAGCCAGTAACCACATACAATACAACAAATGACATACTGTATAGGCCTTATGGCCCTACTGATAATAGAAAATGGATTGATTGGTTGTTGGATATTAGGATTGTCAACATGGAGGTGGTATAGTGACAGAAAAAGGTGATAGAGAGGTGTGACAACAAGCAGGAAGGTGCAGGAATAGGAAAAATAGGCTGGGGGGCGTGCGGGAGTATGGGACAAGCTTTCTACCCATCCTCAAGCCAGTCCCTCCTATCTGCCCCCCCCCCCAAGCCTGTCCCCATACTCCCGCACCCTCCAAATACCCCCAAGCCTGTCCCCTTATTCCCGCACCTCCCAAGCCTGTCCCCCTACTCCTGTACCCTCCAAATACCCCCAAGCCTGTCCCCTTATTCCCACACCTCCCAAGCCTGTCCCCCTACTCCTGCACCCTCCAAATACCCCCTACTCCTACAGACAAAGCGACTGACCTCTGTTACTTTGGTAATATTCTTTCTGAAGCTTCAAGACCCGGTTCTTTCATATCACCAAGCAGCTCTCCTAAGTCAACATCTGAGTCCATACTGCTGATGGAAGCCTCCTGGAAAGTAACAGATACATTGTAGTACAACACACATATATATCTATCTATAGTACAATATAACTCTAAATGAAGAAAACAAAAAACAAAAAACAAATAACTGCCCTTATGATTGATAAAGACACATATATATCTATCTATAGTACAATATAACTCTAATGAAGAAAACAAAAAACAAAAAACAAATAACTGCCCTTATGATTGATAAAGACACATATATATCTATCTATAGTACAATATAACTCTAATGAAGAAAACAAAAAACAAAACACAAATAACTGCCCTTATGATTGATAAAGACACATAGAGTATATAATCTGCATCCTGGTGTGTAATACACCTGGTACAATATGTATAATCTTTGAAACACTAGATTGTGCTAACACTATGTTTAATACAAATTTTATCTTTTGTCCTGTATCCAGACTGACCCCAAAATCTGATTTAATTGTTGCCAGTCACAAGGACCACTGTTAGTAAAATATGATAACATTCCATACCTACTTTCTCTTTAATCCTACTAGCAAAACTGACAAACAAAAACCCCTAACCTCTTAGAAGAGGTAAAGATAGATACAGTAGAAGTCCTGTATTTCGTCACCTTCGGGACCAAACAGCTGCCCAAATATTGAATATCACGAAACACTGGATTATTTTTCTACAGTAGTGTTTTTAATACTATTTAATACTAGAGCTGATGAAATATTAATACAGTACTCCCTTGTTATTGACGGGGGTTATAGGTTCTTAAGATGGCCATAGATAATAAAATCCCTCCATACCACATTACAGTATAAAAAAAATTCCTTTATACATAAACATAACATATTAAAGTACTGTACAATATGTATATTATATATACAGTTGGACCTCCAAATACAGATATGGAAAAAGATTATCAGAAGATCAGAGATATCCGAGGGCTTAAATTTGATGTGTATGACTGACTGTCTGCCTGTACACCCACTCTCAAAACTACGTGTGCTTTCACTTGTATCTCTGGTTCCCATACACAGTTAGTGACTACTAATAATTCTAAACTTGAGCCTAAATGAATGTTTATAAAGGTTATTCATTCTAAAAGGTTAGGCCTAATAGCGTGTGTAGTGTGTGACGAATTGACAAGTTCAGTTAACACCAATAATTCATGAGTTTCTACTCATACAATCATATTTCCTTAGTTTATATTAATTATTCTTTGTAGTTTTCTCATACAATCACTTGCACTTTTCACCATATCAAATGTCTGTACCGGGATATGTGTTAAAAGTATGAAAAATGCCCGTATTGATAAGTTGTTCATTATAAAGGGGTTTAGCTTATGACAAGTGTAGCAAGCCAGCGTCAGTGACAGTGAGGTGGAAATTTCAGTTATCACTAAAACTCGTTGAATTTTCATTCGTGCACAAACATTCCTTAGTTTGTATTAATTAATTTTGGTAATTTTCTTTGAAAAATCACTTCCACTTAATATTAATTTGCGCATAGATACCCCTAATAGGTGTGTGAGTGTGGATGGCCCAGCTGTATGTGAATCATGTAGGCATATGTGACAATACACCTGGAAAATCCCGCATAGGCCACCAAAATTGAAATTTTTATTACCACTTTAAAAAATTCGGACTATTGGGATTTTCGGAGTATCCGTGGTCGGATTAACGGACTTTTACTGTACCTGGAGACAAATTACATAAAATTAAATGGGTTGTGGATTACCTGAGAAATAAATTCACCTCCAGTTTGAAACCATTTCATAACTTATTTTTTTTATACTGGAACTGGTTATATTTTGTATTTTATTGTTTATACTGGTACTGGTTATATTTTGTATTTTACTGTTTATACTGGTACTGGTTATATTTTGTATTTTATTGTTTATACTGGTACTGGTTATATTTTGTATTTTATTGTTTATACTGGTACTGGTTATATTTTGTATTTTATTGTTTATACTGGTACTGGTAAAAAAGTTACTGGAACCACATCTGGATAAAGGTCTTACTTACCTTGTAAAACTTCCAATAGTCTGCTCAGGTTAGGTCCTGGTAGTCTGCTCAGGTTAGGTCCTGGTAGTCTGCAATGGTTAAGATTAGGTTAGATTGGATTGGGTTAGGTTAGATTACATTGGGTTGGGTTGGGGTAGGTTAGATTGGGTTGGGTTAGGTTAGATTACATTGAGTTGGGTTGGGTTAGGTTAGATTGGGTTGGGTTAGGTTAGATTACATTGGGTTGGATTGGGGTAGGTTAGATTGGGTTGGGCTAAAACAGGATATTTACACAATAAATGGAAGCTAAAAATGAACTAATCACTTGAAAAAATCTTGTAAAATCTATATATATTTTGCCTGAAAATTTCACATGTGTAGCTCAGAAAATTTACTCAAATTTTTAATTAAAATAAAATATATATGGATAATGAACACCATTATGAAATACGAGTAATAAAAAATAACTGTTAATTCTATATTCTATTGGCATTTATTAATACAATGTTTTTATCTTCTTTATTCACAAATTCATAACATTCTCAAACACTTTTCTTCATAAATAATATGAAATTAATATTGACATTACACACACACACACACCCTCTCTCTCTCTCTCTCTCTAACACACATACACACTATCTCTCTCTCTAACACACATACACACTCTCTCTCTCTCTAACACACATACACACTCTCTCCCCCTCTCATACACATCCAAGTTAGGTCATATTAAAATATAGCATTTTGAAATTAGCAAGACCTTACATGACCTGACCTAACCTAAACTGCTGTATACTACCGGGACCTAATCTGGGCAAACTACTGACAACTAACCGTGTCAAAATAATAATAATAACAATAATAATAATAATTATAATAATAATAATTATAATAATAATAATTATAATAATAATAATTATAATAACAATAATAATAATAAAAATAATAATAATAACAATAATAATAATAATAATAATTATAACAAAAATAATAATAACAAAAATAATAATAACAATAATAATAGTAACAATAACAATAATAATAATAACAATAATAATAATATTGAAAGAAATACCATTATTGTATACGGTTTTTCTACCTTCATTATCTATTTATTTATTTAGATCATTCTATCTATCTATCTATCTATCTATCTATAGCTCTGACGCCTCACTCCCTCCGGGAACTCCCCCAAGGGGGTGGCCACGGCAGAAAAGTCTCCAGTCTTCCCTGTTCCAACACTCCCTCCTTACTTGGTCCAGCCCTACTCTGTCCCTCATGTTACTCTCCTTTACATACTCTTCCACTCTGTTCTGCCATCTAACTGGTGGTCTGCCTCTCACACCACACACCACAACTTCACTTCCATACACCACCTTTACAAACTTGTACCATTATTAACACAATTATTCACAAACACACGTAAAAAATGTCCAAAGTTTGGGTGTTTTATGGTACGGTATATGTAATAATAATAATAATGATAATTTTCATATTAATAATAATAATAATAATAATAAAAATTGCACCATTATTGACACGTAATTTTTTTCCTAAATTTAGGTGTTTTATATATGTTATAATAATAATAATAATAATAACTTTGATTTAGGTCTTACTTACCTTGTAAAACTTCCAATAGTCTGCTCAGGTTAGGTCCTGGTAGTCTGCAATGATTAAGATTAGGTTAGATTAGATTAGGTTAGGTTAGGATAGGTTAGGTTAGGTTAGGTTAGGATAGGTTAGGTTATTTATGTATGGATAAAACTTTTAAATTTGCACAACAAAATGGATGTTAAAAATGAACTCATCACTTAAATGAAAAAAGTCTTAGAATGGTGTAAATAAATGGGTAATAAAGGTAGAAACACCATACACAATAACTATAATTCTTTCAATATTTACCGATAATAATCATCATAAAAGTAGTTGAAGTAGTAATAATAATAGTAGTTATAATAATAATAAAAATGGTAGTAATAATAATAATGTGAAATGTAATACATTAAGATGGTTTGGACATGTAGAGAGAATGCAAGGTGAGGAGTTTGTAAATAAGGTGTATGTAAGGTGAGGAGTTTATAAATAAGGTGTATGTAAGGTGTGGAGTATGTAAATAAGGTGTATGGAAGTGAAGTTGTGGGCTGTGGTGTGAGAGGCAGACCACCAGTTAGATGGCAAAACAGAGTTGAAGAGTATGTAAAGGAGAGTAACATGAGAGGGAGTAGGGAGTAAGGAGAGAGTGTTGGAACAGAGTGGAAGAGTATGTAAAGGAGAGTAATGTGAGGGACAGAGTACGGAGTAAGGAGGGAGTATGTAAAGGAGAGTAATGTGAGGGGGAGGAGAGGGCTGGACCAAGTAAGGAGGGAGTGTTGGAACAGGGAAGACTGGAGACTTTTCTGCCGTGGCCATCCCCTTGGAGGGAGTTCCCGGAGGGAGTGAGGCGTCAGAGCTATAGGTAGATAGATAGATAGATAGATCATAATGTATTATTACAGAATAACTGGGTTTTCGGCTAGGCTTGAGCAGTATCACCACATTAGGCTAGGTCCTGGAAATTTGCCCAGGTCATTTTATGATAGTTTACGCTGGTTATACCCAGTAGTTTGCCCAGGTTAGGTCCGGTAGTCTGCCCAGGTTAGGTCCCGGTAGTCTGCCCAGGTTAGGTCCGGTAGTCTGCTGCGGTCTAGGTTAGGTTAGGTCAGGTAAGACTAGCTTCCAAATCATGTTTGTAAACGGGGCATATCTCGAAAACGAGGCATTTCCGAGAGAAACACCATAGATGAAAAGTGTCTTAGAATGGTCCAAAATAGTGGGTAATGATACTAATATATACAATATAGTGAACCCAAGTTTTCTGTAAATTTACCCATAATAATTCTTTTACATAAATACCTTGTTGTAGTCATTGTAATCCTCCTTCTGTAAATCCTCGTATGTAAATCCTTCTTCTGTATTCCCACTTCCGAAATAAATAAATTTAACGTTAATTAATATATTTCTTGTTAATTAAATCCTTTATTAATAAAAATCCCCTTATTTCTCCAATTTGCCCTTATTTATATACCCTTAAAATAACAGTGAACCCTTAAAAATAATAAAACAATATAATTCTAATATTTATGGTAACATTTTAGCACAGCCATTATTATCCACCCTTATTTAAACCCTTCAAAATTCCCTTATTTCACCAACTTACCCTTATTTATGCCCCTTCTCCATTAACTGTATACCCTTAACTAAACCCTTAATATAATCTTGAGCCCTTAAAATATCCTTAAATGCCCTTAAAATGCAAATAAATACTAAAATATTCCCCTGCCAGGCTTTGAGCTTCACAGAGATAAACAAACCCAGGCATCAGTGTTGCCAGTGACGATCTGAGGCGTCAGTGTTGCCAGTGATGATGATGACTGAGTGTCACCTTTACAACGGTACTCTCTCACTGTCTTCCTCTAAGGAGAAAACCAAACCAAAACAGTACCAAAGAATACATAATTATATACACATTATACTTTCACTCTCTCTATCTTATACAACCTGCACGTCCCTATATACTCATTTTCTCTTCAACCATACATACCCTTTATAGAACTTCTTTCATACTCTTTATTATCACTGGATTGTACAGCTCTCGTTCACTCAGACCTAGCAGCACTTTGGCTGTCACTGTCACTTCCACCATCTCCCTCCATTTTCTCTCTCCTATATAGTTCACTTATTACCACATTCAGCATGGAAGCTCTCTCTCGTTCATACTTATCACATACCATCAACACATGTTCTACTGTCTCATCTTCCCTACACACCATACTGCCTTCATACTGTCTCATCTTCCCTACACACCATACTGCCTTCATACTGTCTCATCTTCCCTACACACCATACTGCCTTCATTACTCCATCTATATATTCTATCATTCTCTTCCAGTGACTTCTTGTTCTTGCCTTAAACAACAGTTCACTTCCCCAGCAGCTACCATCATAGAACACTTCACTCCATGGTATGTCCTTAAAGGAGTACCAATCTAGTCATCATCTACATATAACAAAATATTCACTACATACTCCACTATTACCTACATTTTTCCTCAGTCTTCTACATTTCCTATTACTCTCTTTCCTCTTCTTCCTCACATTCTCATTATCTTTATTCCACCAACTCTTCATCAAACTTCTTTTATTTCTATTCCTTACCCTTCCTATCCTTTTCTCACCCACCTCTGTCACTTTCCTAACCAGGGAATCATTCAGTTCATCCACTCCTCCATCCATAGTCCATTCCATACTCCTCAAATCTATCCTTCTCTCTTATGGTTAGTCATCAAATCTATCCTTCTCTCTTATGGTTAGTCATCAAATCTATCCTTCTCTCTTATGGTTAGTCATCAAATCTATCCTTCTCTCTTATGGTTAGTCATCAAATCTATCCTTTTCTCTTATGGTTAGTCATCAAATCTATCCTTCTCTCTTATGGTTAGTCATCAAATCTATCCTTCTCTCTTATGGTTAGTCATCAAATCTATCCTTCTCTCTTATGGTTAGTCATCAAATCTATCCTTCTCTCTTATGGTTAGTCATCAAATCTATCCTTCTCTCTTATGGTTAGTCATCAAATCTATCCTTCTCTCTTCATCCATCCACATATACTGTACTCTCCTCCTGGCTCTTTCATTCACTAGCACATAATCACTCCCTAACCTGGACCATGTTGCACGTCCCTCACCTATTGTCACATTCAAGTTCTCTACACAATATTCTTCCTTGAAATTTAACAAAAGTTCCCCATTTCCATTCACTTCCTCTCCTAAAATTCCTATATGTCCATTCCTATCACCCATGACAATAGTCTCACTTTGTCTATTTTCCACAATCAACCTATACTTATTTATTATCCTGTATTAGTTTATATTATCCTGTATATATCCTGTATATGTATATTATCTCTGGTCCTGTTTCCTAGCATACTTTGGAGGAATCCTGGCACTCCAATGTACACAAAAACAACCACCACCTTAACCAACCTGAAAAGACATATATGAAAATAAAATACAGGTCATGGAAATAAAATACATACATGAAAATAAAATACAGGTCATGGAAATAAAATACAGGTCATGGAAATAAAATACATACATGGAAATAAAATACAGGTCATGGAAATAAAATATATACACTTATGACCTGGGGAATAATATACACATCAATATACGTACATGAGAATACTTACATGAGAGTACGTACATGAGAATACTTACATGAGAATACGTACATGAGAATACGTACATGAGAATACGTACATGAGAATACGTACATGAGAATACGTACATGAGTATACGTACATGAGAATACTTACATGAGAATACGTATATGAGAATACGTACATGAGAATACGTACATGAGAATAATTACATAAATAATAAAATACCATATATATAAAATACCATAGGCCTACCATACTGTAATTCTGTACTGTAATACTGTACTGTACCCATACACACATTCTCTCTCTCTCTCTCTCTCTCTCTCTCTCTCTCTCTCTCTCTCTCTCTCTCTCTCTCTCTCTCATACACATACATGCACACACACACATTCTCTCTCTCTCTCTCTATTTCTCTCATACACATACATGCATTCTCTCTCTTTCTCTCTCTCTCTCTCTCTCTCTCTCTCTCTCTCTCCTAAAAAATATATTCAAAAGATTTTCTCATGTGTGTATTTTCCCATGTGTGTATTTTCCCATGTGTGTATTTTCCCATGTGTGTATTTTCCCATGTGTGTATTTTCCCAATTGTGTATTTTCCCATGTGTGTATTTTCCCGTGTGTGTATTTTCCCGTGTGTGTATTTTATTTCCATGTACGTATTCTCATGTACGTATTCTCATGTGCGTATTCTCATGTACGTATTCTCATGTACGTATTCTCATGTACGTATTCTCATGTACGTATTCTCATGTACGTATTCTCATGTACGTATTCTCATGTACGTATTCTCATGTACGTATTCTCATGTATGTATTCTCATGTATGTATTCTCATGTATGTATTCTCATGTATGTATTCTCATGTACGTATTCTCATGTACGTATTCTCATGTACGTATTCTCATGTACGTATTCTCATGTACGTATTCTCATGTATGTATTCTCATGTACGTATGTTTAAATAAATACCCATTATTTGTTTCAGAACGGCATTAGTTTAAATAAATACCAATTATTTGTTTCAAAACAGTGTTCTACGCACCCCAAGCCTGTCCCCTTATTCCCCACCCCCCAGTCCCTCCCAAGCCTGTCCCCTTATTCCCCCACCCCCCAGTCCCCCCCAAGCCTGTCCCCCTATTCTCCCACCCCCCAGTCCCCCCCAAGCCTGCCCCCCCTATTCCCCCACCCCCCAGTCCCTCCCAAGCCTGTCCCCTTATTCCCCCACCCCCCAGTCCCCCCCAAGCCTGTCCCCTTATTCCCCCACCCCCCAGTCCCTCCCAAGCCTGTCCCCCCTATTCCCCCACCCCCCAGTCCCCCCCAAGCCTGTCCCCTTATACCCCCAACCCCCAGTCCCTCCCAAGCCTGTCCCCCTATTCCCCCACCCCCCAGTCCCCCCCAAGCCTGTCCCCCCTATTCCCCCACCCCCCAGTCCCCCCCAAGCCTGTCCCCTTATTCCCCAACCCCCCAGTCCCCCCCAAGCCTGTCCCCTACTCCTAATCATAATAACACAACATACATTAGCTAATAAATAATTACAGTATTAATATATAATAACAGTTATTTATGGTACTATTATGTTATTATTATTATAAACAGATATTAGTAATTATGTTATGTTATTATATAGACTTGTAAATACACATAAACATTAATTATAAAGGAAAATTATAATATAAACAAACCTTGGCTGATACTTCTCTGTTCAAATCCACATTAGCAGTGTTACCATATTGGTTACCAGTGTTACCATACATGTGTGTCACTGTAACTATTAAAAATTATATAGTCTAGAAAAAAAGTAAGTGAATAAAAAAATTATCATTCATTCAATCATTCTTTCATTTATATATATTTTTTATTTTTATTTTTAGGTGAGGTTTTGGGTTCAACCTCAATCTCAAACCTCAAATCAACCTCAAACCTCAAATCAATTTATCTATTTAATAAGATGAAAATTTTCACTTTATATAATATATTTTTTACTAAAAATTGTAAAATATGACCAAAGTGTATTAATTTTCTTGTTTATTACTCATCTATTTATCTATCTATTGAAAGTTTGTTGATGGCATCTAATAGATAATTCTATTGTCTATCTTTTGGTATATACATATATATATTTATCTATTTCCTAAGATGTGAAATTTCACTTTATATAATATATTTTTGACTAAAAATAGTAAAATATGACCAAAGTGTCCCAATTTTTTCGTTAATTACTCGTCTATTTATCTATCTATCGACAATTTGTTGATGGCATCTAATAGATAATTTTATTGTCTATATTTTGGTATATACATGTATCTATTTATCTATTTCCTAAGATGAGAAATTTCACTTTATATAATATATTTTTAACTAAAAATAGTAAAATATGACAAAAATGTCTTAATTTTCTTGTTAATTACTCGTCTATTTATCTATTTATCGACAATTTGTTGATGGCATCTAATAGATAATTTTATTGTCTATCTTTTCGCATATACATGTATCAATTTATCTATTTTTTAAGAGGAGAAATTTCACTTTATATAATACATTTTTGACTAAAAATAGTAAAATATGACAAAAGTGTCTTAATTTTCTTGTTAATTACTCGTCTATTTATCTATCTATTGAAAGTTTGTTGATGGCATCTAATAGATAATTCTATTGTCTATCTTTTGGTATATACATATATATATTTATCTATTTCCTAAGATGAGAAATTCCACTTTATATAATATATTTTTGACTAAAAATAGTAAAATATAACCAAAGTGTCCCACTTTTTTCGTTAATTATTCGTCTATTTATCTATCTATCGACAATTTGTTGATGGCATCTAATAGATAATTTTATTGTCTATATTTTGGTATATACATGTATCTATTTATCTATTTCCTAAGATGAGAAATTTCACTTTATATATTATATTTTTGACTAAAAATTGTAAAATATGACCAAAGTGTCTTTATTCATTCATTTATTACTCGGCTATTTAACTATCTATGGAAAATTTGTTGATAGCACCTAATAGATAATTTTATTGTCTATCTTTTCGTATATACATGTATCAATTTATCGATTTCTTAAGATGAGAAATTTCACTTTATATAATATATTTTTGACTAAAAATAGTAAAATAAGACCAAAGTATCCCAATTTTTCGTTAATTATTCCTCTATTTATCTATCTATCGACAATTTGTTGATGGCATCTAATAGATAATTTTATTGTCTATCTTTTCGTATATACATGTATCAATTTATCTATTTTTTAAGAGGAGAAATTTCACTTTATATAGTACATTTTTGACTAAAAATAGTAAAATATGACAAAAGTGTCTTAATTTTCTTGTTAATTACTCGTCTATTTATCTATCTATTGAAAGTTTGTTGATGGCATCTAATAGATAATTCTATTGTCTATCTTTTGGTATATACATATATATATTTATCTATTTCCTAAGATGAGAAATTTCACTTTATATAATATATTTTTGACTAAAAATAGTAAAATATGACCAAAGTGTCCCAATTTTTTCGTTAATTACTCGTCTATTTATCTATCTATCGACAATTTGTTGATGGCATCTAATAGATAATTTTATTGTCTATATTTTGGTATATACATGTATCTATTTATCTATTTCCTAAGATGAGAAATTTCACTTTATATAATATATTTTTAACTAAAAATAGTAAAATATGACAAAAATGTCTTAATTTTCTTGTTAATTACTCGTCTATTTATCTATTTATCGACAATTTGTTGATGGCATCTAATAGATAATTTTATTGTCTATCGTTTGGTTTATACATGTATCTATTTATCTTATTCCTAAGATGAGAAATTTCACTTTATATATTATATTTTTGACTAAAAATTGTAAAATATGACCAAAGTGTCTTTATTCATTCATTTATTACTCGGCTATTTATCTATCTATGGAAAATTTGTTGATAGCACCTAATAGATAATTTTATTGTCTATCTTTTCGTATATACATGTATCAATTTATCTATTTCTTAAGATGAGAAATTTCACTTTATATAATATATTTTTGACTAAAAATAGTAAAATATGACCAAAGTATCCCAATTTTTCGTTAATTACTCCTCTATTTATCTATCTATCGACAATTTGTTGATGGCATCTAATAGATAATTTTATTGTCTATCTTTTCGCATATACATGTATCAATTTATCTATTTTTTAAGAGGAGAAATTTCACTTTATATAATACATTTTTGACTAAAAATAGTAAAATATGACAAAAGTGTCTTAATTTTCTTGTTAATTACTCGTCTATTTATCTATCTATTGAAAGTTTGTTGATGGCATCTAATAGATAATTCTATTGTCTATCTTTTGGTATATACATATATATATTTATCTATTTCCTAAGATGAGAAATTCCACTTTATATAATATATTTTTGACTAAAAATAGTAAAATATAACCAAAGTGTCCCACTTTTTTCGTTAATTATTCGTCTATTTATCTATCTATCGACAATTTGTTGATGGCATCTAATAGATAATTTTATTGTCTATATTTTGGTATATACATGTATCTATTTATCTATTTTCTAAGATGAGAAATGTCACTTTAAATAATATATTTTTGACTAAAAATTGTAAAATATGACCAAAATGTCCTAATTTTTTCGTTAATTAATCGTCTATTTATCTATCTATTGACAATTTGTTGATGGCATCTAATAGATAATTTTATTGTCTAGCTTTTCTTATATACATGTATCTATTTATCTATTTTCTAAGATGAGAAATTTAACTTTATATAATATATTTTTGACTAAAAATTGTAAAATATGACCAAAGTGTCTTAATTTATTCATTTATTACTCTTCTATTTATCTATATATCGACAATTTGTTTATCGCATTTAATAAGAAATGTTATTGTCTATCTTTTGTTATATACATGTATCTATTTATCTATTTCCTAAGATGAGAAATTTCACTTTATATAATAATTTTTTTACTAAAAATAGTAAAATATGACAAAAATGTCTTAATTGTTTAATTTATTACTCGTCTATTTATCTATCTATTGACAATTTGTCGATGGTATCTAATAGATAATTTTATCGTCTATCATTTGGTATATACATATATATATTTATCTATTTCCTAAGATGAGAAATTCCACTTTATATAATATATTTTTGACTAAAAATAGTAAAATATAACCAAAGTGTCCCACTTTTTTCGTTAATTATTCGTCTATTTATCTATCTATCGACAATTTGTTGATGGCATCTAATAGATAATTTTATTGTCTATATTTTGGTATATACATGTATCTATTTATCTATTTCCTAAGATGAGAAATGTCACTTTAAATAATATATTTTTGACTAAAAATTGTAAAATATGACCAAAATGTCCTAATTTTTTCGTTAATTAATCGTCTATTTATCTATCTATCGACAATTTGTTGATGGCATCTAATAGATAATTTTATTGTCTATCTTTTGGTATATACATGTATCTATTTATCTATTTCCTAAGATGAGAAATTTCACTTTATATAATATTTTTTTTACTAAAAATAGTAAAATATGACAAAAATGTCTTAATTGTTTAATTTATTACTCGTCTATTTATCTATCTATTGACAATTTGTCGATGGTATCTAATAGATAATTTTATCGTCTATCATTTGGTATATACATGTATCTATTTATCTATTTTTTTATGATGAGAAATTTCACTTTATATAATATATTTTTGACTAAAAATAGTAAAATATGACAAAAGTGTTTTAATTTTCTTGTTAATTACTCGTCTATTTATCTATCTATCGACAATTTGTTGATGGCATCTAATAGATAATTTTATTGTCTATATTTTGGTATATACATGTATCTATTTATCTATTTCCTAAGATGAGAAATTTCACTTTATATAATATATTTTTAACTAAAAATAGTAAAATATGACCAAAGTTTCCCACTTTTTTCGTTAATTACTCGTCTACTTATCTATCTATCGACAATTTGTTGATGGCATCTAATAGATAATTTTATTGTCTATCTTTTCGTATATACATGTATCAATTTATCTATTTCATAAGATGAGAAATTTCACTTTATATAATATATTTTTAACTAAAAATAGTAAAATATGACAAAAATGTCTTAATTTTCTTGTTAATTACTCGTCTATTTATCTATTTATCGACAATTTGTTGATGGCATCTAATAGATAATTTTATTGTCTATCGTTTGGTTTATACATGTATCTATTTATCTTATTCCTAAGATGAGAAATTTCACTTATATATTATATTTTTGACTAAAAATTGTAAAATATGACAAAAGTGTCTTAATTATTTCATTTATTACTCATCTATTTATCTATCTATCGACAATTTGTTGATGGCATCTAATAGATAATTTTATTGTCTATCTTTTCGTATATACATGTATCAATTTATGTATTTCATAAGATGAGAAATGTCACTTTATATAATATATTTTGACAAAAATGTAAAATATGACCAAAGCGTCTTTATTTATTCATTTATTACTCGTCTATTTATCTATCTATGGAAAATTTGTTGATGGCACCTAATAGATAATTTTATTGTCTATATTTTGGTATATACATGTATCTATTTATCTATTTCCTAAGATGAGAAATTCCACTTTATATAATATATTTTTGACTAAAAATAGTAAAATATGACCAAAGTGTCTCATTTTTTCGTTAATTACTCGTCTATTTATCTATCTATCGACAATTTGTTGATGGCATCTAATAGATAATTGTATTGTCTATCTTTCGGTATATACATGTATCAATTTATCTATTTCCTAAGATGAGATATTTCACTTTATATAATATATTTTTGACTAAAAATTGTAAAATATGACAAAAGTGTCTTAATTGTTTCATTTAGTACTCGTCTATTTATCTATCTATTGACAATTTGTCGATGGTATCTAATAGATAATTTTATCGTCTATCATTTGGTATATACATGTATCTATTTATCTATTTTTTTATGATGAGAAATTTCACTTTATATAATATATTTTTGACTAAAAATAGTAAAATATGACAAAAGTGTTTTAATTTTCTTGTTAATTACTCGTCTATTTATCTATCTATCGACAATTTGTTGATGGCATCTAATAGATAATTTTATTGTCTATATTTTGGTATATACATGTATCTATTTATCTATTACCTAAGATGAGAAATTTCACTTTATATAATATATTTTTAACTAAAAATGGTTAAATATGACAAAAATGTCTTAATTTATTCATTTAGTACTCGTCTATTTATCTATCTATTGAACGTTTGTTGATGGCATCTAATAGATAATTCTATTGTCTATCTTTTGGTATATACATGTATTTATTTATCTATTTCCTAAGATGAGAAATTTCACTTTATATAATATATTTTTAACTAAAAATAGTAAAATATAACAAAAATATCTTAATTTTCTTGTTAATTACTCGTCTATTTAACTATTTATCGACAATTTGTTGATGGCATCTAATAGATAATTTTATTGTCTATCGTTTGGTTTATACATGTATCTATTTATCTTATTCCTAACATGAGAAATTTCACTTTATATAATATATTTTTGACTAAAAATTGTAAAATATGACCAAAGTGTCCCACTTTTTTCGTTAATTACTCGTCTATTTATCTATTTATCGACAATTTGTTGATGGCATCTAATAGATAATTTTATTGTCTATCTTTACGTATATACATGTATCAATTTATCTATTTCCTAAGATGAGAAATTTCACTTTATATAATATATTTTTGACTAAAAATAGTAAAATATGACAAAAATGTCTTAATTTTCTTGTTAATTACTCGTCTATTTATCTATTTATCGACAATTTGTTGATGGCATCTAATAGATAATTTTATTGTCTATCGTTTGGTTTATACATGTATCTATTTATCTTATTCCTAAGATGAGAAATTTCACTTTATATATTATATTTTTGACTAAAAATTGTAAAATATGACAAAAGTGTCTTAATAATTTCATTTATTACTCATCTATTTATCTATCTATCGACAATTTGTTGATGGCATCTAATAGATAATTTTATTGTCTATCTTTTCGTATATACATGTATCAATTTATCTATTTCATAAGATGAGAAATGTCACTTTATATAATATATTTTTGACAAAATTGTAAAATATGACCAAATTGTCTTTATATATTCATTTATTACTCGTCTATTTATCTATCTATGGAATATTTGTTGATGGCATCTAATAGATAATTTTATTGTCTATCTTTTGGTATATACATGTATCTATTTATCTGTTTCCTAAGATGAGAAATTTCACTTTATATAATATATTTTTGACTAAAAATTGTAAAATATGACAAAAGTGTCTTAATTATTTCATTTATTACTCATCTATTTATCTATCTATAGACATTTTGTTGATGGCATCTAATAGATAATTTTATTGTCTATCTTTTCGTATATACATGTATCAATTTATCTATTTCCTAAGATGAGAAATTTCACTTTATATAATATATTTTTGACTAAAAATAGTAAAATATGACCAAAGTGTCCCACTTTTTTCGTTAATTACTCGTCTATTTATCAATCTATCGACAATTTGTTGATGGCATCTAATAGATAATTTTATTGTCTATTTTTTGGTATATACATGTATCTATTTATCTATTTCCTAAGATGAGAAATTTCATTTTATATAATATATTTTTGACTAAAAATTGTAAAATATGACAAAAGTGTCTTAATTTATTCATTTATTACTCGTCTATTTATCTATCTATCGACAATTTGTTGATGGCATCTAATAGATACTTTTATTGTGTATCTTTTGGTATATACATGTATCTATTTATCTCGTTCCTAAGATGAGAAATTTCACTTTATACAATATATTTTAGACTAAAAATAGTAAAATAAGACAAAAGTGTCTAATTATAATTGTTTCATTTATTACTCGTCTATTTATCTATCTATGGACAATTTGTTGATGGCATCTAATAGATAATTTTATCGTCTATATTTTGGTATATACACGTATCTATTTATCTATTTATTAAGATTACAAATTTTACTTTATATAATATATTTTTAACAAAAAATAGTAAAATATAACAAAAGTGTCTTACTTTTCTTGTTAATTACTCGTCTATTTATCTATTTATCGACAATTTGTTGATGGCATCTAATTGATAATTTTATTGTCTATCTTTTGATTTATACATGTATCTATTTATCTTATTGCTAAGATGAGAAATTTCACTTTATATATTATATTTTTGACTAAAAATAGTAAAATATGAAAAAAATGTTGTTAATAATAAAAGCAGTGTTGCCAATAATAAATACACTCCATACGTACACACACACCCTCATACGCACATAGAAATATCAACCTCAGAAAATAACACCATATATATGTGTGTATATGTGTGTGTGCATATGTGTATGTGTGTGTGTACGTGTGTGTGTACATGTGTACATGTGTGTGTGTGTGTGTGTGTGTGTATACATGTGTATATGTGTGTATGTGTGTGTGTATGTATGTGTACGTGTGTGTATGTACGTGTGTCTGTGTGTGTATGTGTGTGTGTATGTGTGTGTGTATGTGTGTGTGTACGTGTGTGTGTACATGTGTGTGTACATGTGTGTGTACATGTGTGTGTACGCGTGTATGGGTGTACGAGTGTATGTGTGTACGTGTGTGTGTACGTGCATGTGTGTGTATGTATTTGTGTGTGTGTGTGTGTGTGTGTGTGTGTGTGTGTATGTATGTGTGTGTGTGTGTGTGTGTGTGTATGTGTGTGTGTGTGTGTGTGTGTGTGTGTGTGTGTGTGTGTATGTGTGTGTGTACGTGTGTGTGTATATGTGTGTGTACATGTGTGTGTACATGTGTTTGTACGCGTGTATGTGTGTACGTGTGTACGTGTGTGTGTACGTGTGTGTGTGTATGTAAGTGTGTGAGTGTATGTATGTGTGTGTGTATGTGTGTGTGTACGTGTGAACGTGTGTGTGTACATGTGTGTGAGTGTGTGTGTGTGTGTATGTGTGTGTACGTATGTGTGTGTGTATATGTGTGTACATGTGTGTGTGTGTGTGTGTGTGTGTGTGTCCAACCACCGTTGGGGTAGGACGTCTGACAAGTGTGCTCCGTTAGTGACCTAAATCGTGTCTTGAACTAATGCTTGGAATAACAGTCTGTGTTTGAACCATCGTAGTGTATGAAGCAAACATGGAAAAACTTATACCAAATAAACTAACAACACCAGAATCAGGAATACAGTGCAGAAAGTGTACCGGTGATTTTGAAAAAGCTGCTATCAAGTGCGACCTGTGTTATGGTTATTTTCATGTGAAATGTACTAACATGCCGTATTACATGGCTATTAAATACTTCATATCGAGGATTCAGTACGTGTGTGAGGATTGCATGCAGACAAAGACTGGGAACTATCCACTTTTGGCAGCATGGATCCAGGCACAGTGTGAGAAGGACGACCAATGTTGTGATGACGTCATAGGTTACCCCGGTAGTTTGAGCTCTGAGACTGCCGACAACAATAGTGAACGCCAGGGTACAGGTGAGGCCGATAGCGGTAAACAATACAACAAACTAGTACTTGCTATTACTGAACTTAGAGCTGACGTAAAAAAGATTGCCCAGAAAGTTGAAAAAGAGAAAACAGAACACAAGAAAAAAACATACGCCGAAGCCACATATTCTACAAACCATGTTAAATCAGATTTCAACCAACAAGCTGTATATATGAAGAGTAAAAATGGAATAAGTGTAACAGAAGAGAATAACGTTGATATTATAAATGCACTAAAAACCGTACCAACAGTGGCCATGAAAACGGTAAGTGACAATGCCATAAAACTAGTGTTTCCTAATAATGAAGCAAAAAATCGAGGTATTGGAGCACTGGAACAAACAGAGGATTACGACAACTATGAACTCTCGTACGAGAGGAAACTGAGGTCCAAAATAGCAGTGACGCATGTACCAAACACAATTGAAGACTCAGAGATTGCGCAGTCGATAACAGAGAAAAACTCTAACATAACACAGCTAATAGATGAAGAGAACGAAATAAAGGTCTTGTTCTCGAAGCCTGGGGCCCCAGGATATAAAACGGTTATTATAGGAACATCTCCTCGTATCAGGAACACAATTATGAACAATGGAGGACGTGTATATATACACATGTCTCGGTGCATCGCATATGACCATTATTGGGTTTTAAGATGCGGAAAATGCATGGAGTATGGTCACAAAACCGCCAGATGTACTGAACCAAACCCGTGTTGCGGATATTGTAACAAAGATCACCTGTCAAAAGACTGTAATGAAAAAAGGAATTTGAAATGTGATCACTGCATGAAAACATCCAGGGCAGATACATACCATTCCGTGTTCGACAGGGAGTGTCCAGCATTTATTGCAGCCAAGAATTTAATCATAAGACGTACCATGAGATGCACAGAGGAGACAGAAACTAACTCAAAAAATTAATTACGACACACAGCCACCACATGTACCATATCGATCACGAGACTGTTACACAAAAAGAACCAGACATCAACATAAAGCAGAAAACAATAGTGTGCTGTAACATAGAGGATATATTAATTAACAAGAAATAAACGTTACAAGATAGCTATGATAGAAGAACTAGCTGAAACGTACAACTCAGTTTTAATATGTTGCACCGAATCACACTTAACCCTTAACGTCCGGACCGCGGTCATAGACGGAGCCAGGAAGCGGCCGGGTCGTGTCTTACACCCTTGCCAAGTGGTGACCGGGCGGGATGAAGCACCGCTATTGCCAATGTCGGCATTTACGAGCCCAATTTGGTGGGGTTTTTTTGACTTGGCTATACTTCACCACCATCCCTACAAATCACCATCGTCAGTCAGTGTGTTACTGACTGTAAACATGGATGGATGTGGATTAGATTTCTCGTGCGTGTCCGATTCTGTGTTGCGCCATGCTTACTTACAACACTGACTGCCACCCGCGCGGGCCACGTTCAGTTGTCGTCACAGCCACGCCACCTAAGCGAACGCGGCCGCGCTCACACGAAAAAGTACCCTTCATTCCTCACTTACTTTCTCGGCAACGGAGAGTCGTAGAGAGCTGGGGTTGGTTTTATTGGAAAGAGGAAGAGTTGATGGTGCTAACAAGACCAAATTTAAGTTGTTCAGTATCGTAGTTTAGACGTACAGAGTAAGTGGAATAGAGCGATTTTGGAAAAATCGGCCAAAAGCGCCCGGCCACACAGTAGGGAAAGTAAGACTAGCCCCGGACTGACAAAATGGCTATCCATAGTTTTCCCGTCGCGGAGGGGTTAAGAAAAGAAATACAAAATGGAGAAATAAAAATGACCAAGTTTCAACACTTTAGAGGAGACAGATTACCAGGAAAGAAAAAAGGCGGAGTGATAGTATATGTGAGAAATGACTGGTCGACTCAAACCAGAATGTTGTGTACAGGATCTGACGGTGAAACTGAATATATCATACTCCACATAGCACATCTGAATATGCTTGTAGCTACAGTCTACCGACCACCAGGGTGTTCAGCACAAAGTTTATTACAATTCACTAACATATTAACTGAAACAAAAAATAAACTAGGAACACCGGAACCAACAACTTTAGTAAATGGAGACCTAAATTTACCGATTATTCAGTGGAATACTCAGAACATCCATGGAGGAACCGCCACTGATAGACTACACTCTGCCACACTAATTAATCTAGCAAACGAATTTATGATGGAACAGATGGTGAAGGAACCCACTAGAGGAAAAAATATTATAGACCTAATATTTATCAACAATCCAGAAGTTATAAATAAAGTAAGTGTAGAAGATACTATATTATCTGATCACAGACTAGTGATAATAGAAACAAATATATATGAAGAAGAAACTATAGATAAACCACTAAACCTAGAATCATTTGCCTCTATCAACTTTTTTAATAAAAACACTGACTGGAACAACATCAACGAAGAAATAACCAACATCAACTGGAACCAAGAACTGGACAATATGACCTGCACCGAAATGTTTGAAACTATTCATTCAAAGTTATTCGAAATCTGCGCCCCTCATACACCGAAAAGGAAGAAGCCACAACGCAGGGGAATTCCACGAGAACCAAAAATTCTGATGAAAAAAAGGAGCAGACTAACCAAACAATTAAGGACAACAAAATCACCAAACCGTGAAAAAATCCGACACAAGATTGCCATCATCGAAAATAAATTATCAAAATCGTTCATAGACGAACAACAAACAGGAGAAAAACGCGCCATAGATGCGATCAGTGAAAACCCCAAATATTTTTATTCCTATGCCAGATCCAAGGCAACAGTACACACTAACATCGGACCCATCAGCAAAAACGGAAGACTAATCACAGATCCTAGAGGAATTTCTGAAGCACTGAACGAACAATACGTTTCAGCCTTCAGTGAACCTCGACAAAACCATACGAGACATACAAACACACAGCAAAACACACGAGGTAATGAGATAAATGACATCGAATTTAACGAAATAGATATAGAACACAACATAGCAACAATGAACAAGGAGGCTGCAGCAGGACCGGACAAAATCCCAGCCATATTATTAAAGCAATGTGCACGAAGCCTCTCTATACCATTATACAAGTTATGGCGAACATCCATGGACACAGGAGAAATACCAACCAAACTGAAACATGGTGCAATAACACCGATATACAAAGGAGGAGACCGAACCTTAAGTAAAAATTATAGACCAGTTGCTTTAACATCGCATGTCATAAAAGTGTATGAAAAAATCATCGTAAAATAATTACATTTCTAGAGGAAAATATGCTATTTAACCCAGGACAACATGGATTCAGACAAGAGAGGTCATGTTTGTCCCAACTATTACAACACCGAATGGACATACTCAACAATCTCGAAAATGAAACTGGTGTAGATGTAATATACCTAGACTTCGCAAAAGCGTTTGACAAAGTAGACCATTCAATACTTATAGAGAAACTGAGTCACATTGGAATTGGCGGTAAACTGATCGAATGGATACGGGTTTTTTCATCAGAACCCAGACAGTGGTGGTTAAAGGAGTAGAATCAGAAATAACAGAAGTGAAAAGTGGCGTGGCGCAGGGATCGGTACTAGGTCCACTGTTATTCCTTATCTATATAAGTGACATAGACAAAAATATGAACTACTGCAAAGCTACATCGTTTGCAGATGACACCAGACTGCTGAAAAGTATAAAATATGAAGAAGATAAAGGATTGATGCAAAGTGATATAGCAAAGATATACCAATGGACAAACAATAACAACATGGAATTCAACAGCACAAAGTTCGAACTACTGAGCTACAGACATCCAAAATTCCAACACCTTATAATTATGCATCTACGAAACACCAAATGCAGCAATCATCGCCCAAACAAACCAAGTACGCGATCTAGGTATAATATTAAGTGACAACGCCACCTTCAACCAACAAATAGACAGCACTGTAACCAGAACTAGACAAACAATAGGATGGATTCTACGTACATTTAGAACAAGAGAAACTAGAGCAATGATCACCCTCTACAAGTCGTTAGTTCTACCAATGCTGGAATACTGCTGCCAACTGTGGAGTCCTACGAGAATCGGAGATATAAGAAAACTGGAAGCCGTTCAGAGGACATACACGAACAGAATTGCAGGCCTAAACAACATGAATTACTGGCAAAGATTAAAATACTTGAACTTATACTCACTAGAGAGAAGAAGAGAGAGATACATAGTCATATATATATATGGAAAATAATTAATGGACTGGTCCCCAACTTAGAGCCTCCTAACGCCATTACAACTGGCAACAGTGGACGGAGAGGGTTATTATGTATAGTACCAACCATCACAGGCACATGGAGAAGAATTCAAACATTGAAAGAAAGCTCTATTGCAATACAAGGGCCGAAATTATACAACAAACTACCCAAGAATATAAGAAAACAAAATACAACACTAGAACATTTTAAAAAGAATTTAGACCAATTTTTAAGAAACATACCAGACAAACCATCACTACCGCACTACCACACCACTACGGAAGGTAACAGCATACTGCAACACATTACACACACTACATGAGGGCGGCGCTTCGCGTGGCCCTGGTCCCACTACGGACCGAACTTCATCTCAGGACAATCTCAGGTGTACGTGTGTGTGTCTGTATGTGTGTGTGTGTACGTGTGTATATCTGTATGTGTGTGTGTGTACATGTGTATATCTGTATGTGTGTGTGTGTACGTGCGTGTACGTGTGTGTTTCTATATGTGTGTGTGTGTGTGTGTGTGTACGTTTGTGTGTCTGTACGTATGTGTGTCTGTACGTATGTGTGTGTGTACGTGTGTGTGTACTTGTGTGTGTCTGTACGTATGTGTGTGTGTATGTGTGTGTGTACGTGTGTGTGTACGTGTGTATGTGTGTACGTGTGTGTGTGTGTATGTCTGTACATGTGTGTGTGTGTGTGTGTGTGTGTGTACGTGTGTGTGTGTGTGTACGTGTGTGTGTCTGTACATGTGTGTGTATGTGTATATGTGTATGTGTGTGTGTGTGTGTGTGTGTGTGTGTGTGTGTGTGTGTGTGTATAATAATAATAATAATAATAATAATAATAAAATACGGTTTATTAATAAATGGCAGCTGATAGGCTGAAAATATACATAATACATTTAAAAATAAAAAATAAAATGAGGATGAATGAATGAATACATGTATAAATATTAGGGATGAATAATAAATTGAACATAGAAAAACACAATATACAATAGGACTGTACATGTGTACATGTCCTGGGAGGGTAGTGGTGTCAGGTCAGGATTAGGATTAATGGGTGTGTGTGTGTATGTGTATATGTGTATGTATGTGTGTGTGTGTGTACGTGTGTGTGTGTACATGTGTACGTGTGTGTGTGTACATGTGTACGTGTGTGTGTGTGCGTGTGTACGTGTGTGTGTGTATGTGTGTGTATGTGTGTGTATGTGTGTGTGTCTGTGTACGTTTGTGTGTATGTGTGTGTGTGTGTCCTCTACTCCCGCACCCCTATAAACCGACCTGACAATGTTTTTAACACTCACTGGAGGGTTCCTTGTAGTGATGCTCCAGTGAGGCTCCAACAACCTGTTAACTAACCTGAAAATTCAATTACCTTGTCATATAGTGCATAACTGGTAGACATTTCAAAAAGGGCAGTTAAATTTGACCCTATTTCAACAAAATATGGTATTACACTGGTGTACAGTTGCCAAAAAAGGTATTGCGACAAATCTTGATAGAACTTTAACCATAGTAATATCCACAACTATTTGTATATGGACTATAAGCATGTATAACAGAAGGAAATATACATATCCTTCTGTAATACATACTTATAATCCCTACAAACAACTATGGACATTAATATATTTAAAGTTGTATCAATAGGTGTTGCAGTACCTTTTTTGGCAACTGTACATTCTAAAAAGGTCAATGTTACACTGTAAAATCTTAATTAAACCAGTGCAATTTTTGGTTTCTGCCATTACAATGTTTCATGTAGACATTGACATAGATTACTTTGATGCAAGTATTTCAACAATAACATATAGACCACCACAGTTACTAGCAATGGTATAACAGCATGTAATCCTCACCTTAACAATGAGAAGATTTGTGTTGGGTTTTAATCTGAAGACACATGGCAGATCTCAATCACTTGATCTCCCCTACATTCTTGATAACTTTCTTAGCACCACTAATATTCCACCACTTCCACCGGTTTGTTTAAACATTAACTAACACAAGCATTATTTTCACATCTGGTCAGGATCATGGTACCAATAGTAGTGGACCAAGCTGCTCAACACACTCAAGTAACCTGTAAACAATAAAATCATTAGTAACTGACCACACCTTGCAGGGTTGGGGTCAATAATTAGTTACCTTCACCCAACCACAATACCACTGAATTCATTGTGGTACCAACCAGATAAGCACAGATGGCCTTATGTACACTGGGGGTCAGAAGTTGTGTCCTCATCAAATTGCAGGATTAATAAACTAGCAGAGCTTTGACAACTGTGATGTTCAAACCTTTTAAAACTAGACTCAATAGGTTAAGGGGGTGTGGGAGAAGGGGACAGGCTTGGAGGGTGACTGGGGGGTGTGGGAGAAGGGGACAGGCTTGGAGGGTGACTGGGGGGTGCAGGAATAGGGGGACAGGCTTCATGACATAAAAAACATTTGTTTCAATCATCCTAAATAATATTATAAGGTTAGTAAATTATCCGTGGTTACGGATTTCAACTGGTGTGACGATTTCTTTTGTGTTAGCTGTAGTACAATATAGTACACTTTACACGTACCATACTGTACCATACTGTAATGTACCATACCATACTGTAATGTACCTTACAGTACCATACTGTACTGCACTGTACTGCTACAATTTAGCACTTTTTCGGTACAATTCAGCACATTTATTCTATGTATGTATATTCCAATTTAAATAAAGTATGGAAAGGGTACGGAAAAGTCACCAAAAAGTAACATATTTTGGTATTCATACTTAACAAGAATTATCATACCATAATTTCATACCGTACTGGTAGATTATAAAATACCATAGGCCTACTGTACTGTAATTCTGTACTGTAATACTGTACTGTAATACTGTACTGTACCCGTTCACACATACAAACACACCAACAATAGAAAAGATACATACAGAAAACTTATGTCAACAAGCAGCACCTTGTTTCAAAACAGTGTTAGTTTAAATAAAAACCAATTATTTGTTTCCGAACATCATTAATTTAAATAAATACTCATTATATGTTTCAGAACATCATTAGTTTAACCCTTAATGTCCGGATTGCGGTCATAGACGCCCCTAAGGTCGTGTTGTACGCCACTGCTATGTGGTGACCGGACGGGATGAAGCACCGCTATTGCCAATGTCGGCATTTGCGAGCCCAATTTGGCGGGGTTTTTTTTACTTGGCTATACTTCACCACCATTCCTACAAATCACCATCGTCAGTCAGTGTGTTACTGACTGTAAACATGGATGGATGTGGATTAGATTTCTCGTGCGTGTCCGATTCTGTGTTGCGCCACGCTTACTTACAACACTGACTGCCACCCGCGTGGGCCACGTTCAGTTGTCGTCAGAGCCACTGCACCTAAGCGAACGCAGCCGCGCTCACACGAAAAAGTACCCTTCATTCCTCACTTACTTTCTCGGCAACGGAGAGTCGTAGAGAGCTGGGGTTGGTTTTATTGGAAAGAGGAAGAGTTGATGGTGCTAACAAGACCAAATTTAAGTTGTTCAGTATCGTAGTTTAGACGTACAGAGTAAGTGGAATAGAGCGATTTTGGAAAAATCGGCCAAAAGCGCCCGGCCAGGCAGTAGGGAAATTATGACTCGCCCCGGACTGACAAAATGGCTATCCATAGTTATCCCGTCGCGGAGGGGTTAAGAGGGTGTGGGAGTAGGGGACAAGCTTAGGGGGGGTGTTTGGGGGGTGCATGAATAGGGGGATAGACCTGGGATGGGTAGAAAGCCTTTCCACTAGAGCCTGTCCCCCTACTCCCGCACCTCCCACAACCCACCCAAGCCTATCCCCTTATTCCCGCACCACCCTAAACTCCCCCCAAGCCTGTCCCCTATTCCCGCACCCTTTTAATATTATTAAGAGAAAAAAACTGATATTTCTGCATAAGAGATCCTCGTTGTTGTTTTTTCCTGCCTATTTTTACTTGTTGTATTCATTAGTGACCATAATATTGATTGGAAAATACTTGGTTTATACATATTCCCTAACCCCTTCCATCTTGGGGGAGAGCACTGGGAATCCGGGGTTTTGGGTGGGGGAAAACAAGTAAATTAGCTTATTTTGGTTTTATAGTAGTTTGTTAACATGCATAAATATCGAAAAATTGAAAACCCGAGCCAACTTTTGCCGAAAGTTGGCTCAGGTTTTGCAATTTTCAAGAAGGCTAAATGTCGAAAAATAGAAAATCTGAGCCAAGTTTAGGCACTACAAAAATATCCCAAAATCTATGGAATTCCTACTTGATATTTTTAATTAAAGACAGTCGAACCAACCTGACCTTACCTAGACCTAACCCTGGCATCCTCCGGTCCTAACTTAGCATCCTCCAGTCCTAACCTCACATCCTCCGGTCCTAACCTAGCATCCTCCGGTCCTAATCTAGCATCCTCTGATCCTTACCTCACATCCTCTAGTCCTAACCCCTGCATTCTCCAATCCTTCGGTTCTAAGTTATTATCTAGGGATTGTTTCCAAAATCTTGAGATCTTGGGTTTTTCAGTTTGGCTTAAGTATTTATATTAAGAGGTGATTGTTCACGTTAACAAAGAAGAAATACGTTAATACACTCTTAACCAACATGATTAATAAACACTAATCTTAACAATAACAATTACATAGCGACATGGATGTACAATTAGGCTATGTAGATAATGTGGAAGACACTATAGTAGATGGACTCCTGGAGCAACGTGTATCTTGGTGGAATGTACAGTGTAGACTGATATCACAATGTAAATATACCCTTACCCGCCACATAAATATATAAAAAAGGGACAAAGGAAATACAAAATTGTGGAAAATTGAAAATAACATCGATATAAGACAACTAGACATTAAGAATAATAAATGTAGTTAAAATGCATGTAATGTTGACATGTAACCACAGATTGAGTTGCAAGTATATGTAATTCTGTGTAGTTATTTCGGAACTACTTCGTCACGAGAATGTAGATAATGCAATGAGGCTAGTGCTGAGTAGTGCATTAGGATATAGACACCGTAGACTTATACTGCTACGCTGGACTTGGTCTGAATCGCCGCGCTGGACTTACGCTCGCAATATTTTGAAAGGCTATTTGGCTAAAGTAAGTGCAACCGCCAATTATATTCATTACACACGAACATATAACATTATTCCATACTGAAATACACATAAATAGTACATATTTGCCGTGTGGGACTTATGTACATATTTTCCCAACAAACTACTATAAAACTCAAGATAAACTAATTTACGTGTTTTCCCACAACCCAAACCCCCGATTCCCAGTGCTCTCCCCCAAGATGGAAGGGGTTAGGGAATATGTATAAACCAAGTGGTTTCCAATCAATATTATGGTCACTAATGAATAGAACAAGTAAAAATAGGCAGGAACAACTTAAAAACAACAAAAACATGTGGAACTTTTATGCAGACTTACCTAAATTAGTTCAAAACACACTATAAAACATTGCAATCTGAAAACCTGGAGTCGAAAGCAGATTATGGACAAACGCTTGACTATTACCGAAAATAGTCATAGAATGGTCTACATAAGTGAATAATGAAGGTAGAAAATAGTCTTAGAATGGTTTAAATAAGTGAATAATGAAGGTAGAAAATAGTCATAGAATGGTCTAAATAAGTGAATAATGAAGGTAGAAAATAGTCTTAGAATGGTCTAAATAAGTGAATAATGAAGGTAGAAAAACTGTACACAATAACAGTAATTCATTCAATATTTACCAAATTATTTTTATTATTTGTATACCAAATTATTATTTTATATTATATAATACATGTCCATATCACCTATAGAAGGCACATGGCCACGGAGAAACAGATAAGAAAAATACAACTAAATAGGCCATATTCAAGAACATCCGTGGTGTATACGATGGTGTGGTACTATACGACGGCTCTCTGGTTTGTATGTGGAGTCATCGTATCGGTACTATGCCATCGTATGCACCACGAATGTTTTTTAATATGAACCATGAGGTGTGGAGTACTTACAGTTGTTGTTGTCAGAATGTCAGTGTTGCCAGTGCCAGGGGAGGATGTTGTCAGTGTTGCCAGAAGTTACAGTTATCAATATATTATAGCGTTATATAACTTCTATAAATCAAAAGAAAATAAAGTAAAAATAAAATTAATTAATTAAAAAAGGAGACATGGAACAACAGCAAAGGATAAAACAAATAAGATATGTGCCATATCTGCATATACTTGTTTGTTCTTACTTTCTTCCGGCGTCCTTCCCTCCAGTAAAACTTCATCAAGCTCCTTGGTCATCAAATTTCCTCGAAACTTGGCTTCTACACTTCAAATTTTTCTCCATCTCCATCAAACACTAGTCTGTGTCTGGGCCCATAACCTGTTAGAGTTGATGACATCTTGTAGGAGACTGGAGGGTGTGAGGATCACAGAAACAACGAGTTGCCGGGATCTATGTATTCTATGTAAACAGCTGGGAGTCTCAGTCTCCCATCATACAGCATAAACAACAATGCAGCAGAGCCATGCGCATCCCACACATACAATACTGTACATCATTAATAATACAATAATATACTCCATAGTGACATAAGTTTTTTTTTTTTAACAAAATCCAACTCAAAATTAGGCTGGGGTGTGTTGTTCACTGTGCCAAAGTACCAAACCTATTAAACAATTACCTCGGCTGAAAATCGCGAAAAACTGTGATTCGCGAGGCCTGAAATGCATAGTAGTGTGTGTGTGTGTGTGTGTGTGTGTGTGTAACTCCTCTTGTCTCCTGTATAGTGACGTATATAAATAAGGTGTCGTCATCTAGTGGGACAGAAGAGAAGCTACGGTACCAACATCACCACGAAGCTCCACTACTGTTTCATCTGGTGCGACACCCAATAATTTCGGGGCCTCACAACAGTCACGGGCTACTGATAGCCTACAGCCCCGAGGTTGAGGTATAGAAAACAAAAAATGGTGTAACCCTTTTAATTTGAAGTTCATATTCTCGTCCTGTCCTTTCACTATCCCTCCCTTCTTTACCTTTCTCTGTTTTATCATCTGATGTACAGTCGGCGGCAAAAGTCCTGTCGCCTCACTTGCTTCACCGAGGCACGCGATCTTCATAGACTCGATATTATTAGGTGTAGAAAACGTGCATATTTCTCGAGTCCATGAACACTGCTTGTCTCGGCGAAGCAGGTGAGGCGAGTAAGAGTAAGGGTTGATGGCAGGTGTTTCAGATGTGAGAGACGGAACTGGTAGCTCACACAATGCCTGGTGTATACGATGGTAACGCTGAACTGGTGAAAGCGGGAGTGGAGGAGACTGTACAGTCATCTCATGTACAGTCACGAGCACTAATAAATATTCAGGTGTGTTTCAATACCTAGAGACAGTAAATAAATGCACAATAAAATCTCCATTGGAATTACTTCGTTGGTGAATTTGTCCTGTTCAAAGCTTCTACCAGAGCTGTAAACTTATTAGTGCTCGTTACTGTTTCTCTCTGCCTGGAATTTCTCACAACTATGTCTAGCCAAATTCATTTTCGTCACCTACACTTTTATTACGTTTTATTTCTTACTTATTTTAAGTGACCCCATGTTGTAGTTAGATAATTGGAGGTTAGTGAGTCCTTCAAACATTGCTATGAAACACACACACACACACCTATATGGAAGGAGCTTGTTTCGTGGCATAGTCAGGAGGAATCAGAAGCCACCAAGTCTCATACACGATCACAGGGTCCTTAAGGGGGTGTGGGAATAGGGGGACAGGCTTGGGGAGTTTTGGGGGGGTGCAAGAGTAGAGGGACAGGCTTGGGGGGGGGACTGAGGGGGTGCAGGAATAGGGGGACAAGTTTGGAGTGGGTAGAAAGCCTGTCCCCCGATTCCCGCACCCCCCAAGCCTGTCCCCCTACTCCCACCCCCCCTTAACTATCGCCTTTCCTATATATAAACTTTTGGAGACAGGATTTCCTCACTCACTCACCCTTATATTAAACTTTACCAGGTGACCAAAGTTGAGAATGTAGCCGGGCTCCACTTGTTGTCTTCAAAATATCCCGAAGCTCAAAGACGCCTTACAGAAACACACCCGTTCACTACCACTGTCAGCCACTACTACTTTATGTATGTGTATGTGTGTGTATAAGAGAGAGAGAACGTGTGTATGTGTGTATGTGTGTGTAAGAGAGAGAGAACGTGTGTGCGTGTGTTTGTGTAGGAGAGAGAGAACGTGTGTGTGTGTGTTTGTGTAAGAGAGAGATAGTGTGTGCGTCTGTTTGTGTAAGAGAGAGATAGTGTGTGCGTGAGTTTGTGTAGGAGAGAGAGAACGTGTGTGTGTGTATGTGTGTGTGTGTGTGTGTTCTCCGGTAACAGCCAAGTAATATGTCCTTTATCATCTTGGTCAATACCCATGTTTCATAATCATAACCATTAATAATACCAACGTTTTATTACAGTAAGTCTCAACTTACATATTCTACAAATACTCTTTCTGTGTCTGTGTGTGTGTTTATATTTTCTTTTCTTTTTTATAGAGTAATGTTGTTTATCATCAGTTCTTTATTATTTCTATGTATGTATGTATGTATCACTTCACCCTTATTGTCCATCACAGATAAAAAGACTTTAATTAATAAACAAAGGAGGACTGATAATAAAACATTGATTTGCAACAAATGCAAACTTTTTGTGTTTATTAAATCACAGATTACAGTCAAAGTAAATAAAAATTCGCGACCACATCCTCAAATTATTAATATCATCTGAGCTGGTAACACTGCGTGGTGGGGAAGGTGTTGTTGTAAGTGAATAAATGTTACCAGCTCAAATGACATAAACATCGAAGTACGTGGTCCCAAATAAATGTTACCAGCTCAAATGGCATAAGCATCGAAGTACGTGGTCCCAAATAAATGTTACCAGCTCAAATGACATAAACATATAAGTATGTGGTCGCGAATTTACGAGCTCAGGTGTACAGCCACAATCAAATATCCACCAACACTCTCCTTCCATCGTGGTAAATATTATCTTGGTAATAAAGAACAACACTTGTATGATTTTGCAGCACCTCATAATAACAATTGATGGAGGTTGAGTTGACATAAGTTGTTCTATGATTATATTGTGAAAAGATACTGATTAATTTGTATGTACAGTCGGCAGCATAAGTTCGCTTCATTTGCACCTATGTATGTATGAGCTATAATGATGATATTACACAATGTAAATGCAGAGATGACAGATATAGTTCACATGTGGTAAATTACGTATGTTGTTGGTATAAAAACTATTTGAGAATGCAACTATCTGGTCATATTAACATTATTAAAGTCATGAGACAGACACAAATTTATGCTGTCGGCTGTACCATGGAAGGAAAGTGTCGTTGGTTATTTGATTGTGGCTGTACCAAAAGAATAGACTACTATCTCATTAAAATACAGTTTATATTCAAAGTAAATATCTGTACAAAAAACAGTAAAGGTCTGTGTGTGTGTGTCAGTGCAACAACAGTGTGAAAATCACTAATTCATTTTATTCTAGGTATAGAACACACACATACATTTTCTCTTTCTCCCTCTCTCTCACACACAAGAAACAAAACACACATACTCTCTCTGTGTGTCTCTTTCTCTATCCCTCTCACAATAAACCAAAACTAAAATACACATACACATATATTATAACTCCTTATAGTGGGTACAGCCATGACTGATAATGATGCACCAGCGTCCAAGATGTGTTGGAGAGAAAAACAACAGAGTTCGAAAAATTAAGTCTTCTAAACCTCTCTCATTTTTTAGAATGGTTTGGAAAATAATTTGTTGGAACTCTGTTTAGTTGCTCTCCAACACTCCTTGGACCGTGGTCCAGCACTATCAGCCATGACTGTACATAGAAATAATACAAGTTGTTGATATTATGTTATAACTCCTTATAGTAAGTACATAGAAATAATACAAGTTGTTGATATTATGTTATAACTCCTTATAGTAAGTACATAGAAATAATACAAGTTGTTGATATCATGTTATAACTCCTTATAGTAAGTACATAGAAATAATACAAGTTGTTGATATCATGTTATAACTCCTTATAGTGGAGTATAACAATATAACAGCAAGTCTTTTATATAAAACATATCAACTTAATTAATAGAATATGCAGTTTATTTTGTCATATAATAAAACATTGAAATTATTAGTAAAAAGATGGTATTAAAACTTTTTACTGAAAACATGAAATTAGATAATAATTATGATAAATATAAAATAGGTTATACTGTTTATCAAGAGTAAACAAAGTTCATAATGTGATGTGTGCTTCATTGTTACTGGTTTGTTGGCATTTGTGTGTGTTTGTGTGTGTTTTTGTGTGTGTGTTTCCTTGTTACTGATTGTCTGGTACTTGTGTCTGTATGTGTGTGTGTTTCCTTGTTACTGGTTGTCTGGTATTTGTGTCTGTATGTGTGTGTGTTTCCTTGTTACTGGTTGTCTGGTACTTGTGTCTGTATGTGTGTGTGTTTCCTTGTTACTGGTTGTCTGGTAATTGTGTCTGTATGTGTGTGTGTTTCCTTGTTACTGGTTGTCTGGTACTTGTGCTCGTTTATAAAGAAAGAGAGCCAGCCTACGATACATTGGGGCAAGGTACAGCATAATGTTAATGTCCACAAACCTAATCCAAGAGAAGTATATAAATGCAGATATTATTGTGGCTAAGGCCACGGTCACAATTTCCAGCCTCGGCAAATACAACGCCAAGCTCCGGATTTCCGCCGTCCACACCTGGTCACACAACGTTATCTTCTGTGTTGAGTTTGTATCTTGTTCAGAGTCAGTAGTGTTGGGTTCAAGGTCAGACATTTCTTTTTTAATTTCCGTGATATCTTTTTCAATGTCTGTAACATCTTGCATAATGTCTGAAATATTAACACACATAGTGAGTATAAGAGAGAGAGAAA
>JAWZYT010001137.1:262500-264474 GCA_034508575.1 Petrolisthes manimaculis
CGTGACTCATAAAATGTGTATGATGCGCCACAACCATAACCTGCCTTGTAGTCTGATGATACACGAAAGTAGCAGCAGTCGGTGAATCTCAAGTTGGGTGCATTCCTTTTAACTACGTGTTTACGTAGCTGATCCCAGTCTTTGAAATCCTCCTGTTTCATCCTAGTCACAACAAATGGCTTGCCAGTAGCTTTCCTCATTGTTCTTATGAGCTCTTCATGCTCATCTGGGGTGAAAATATAGTTGACCTTACGTTCTTCCTTTTCTATCAGGCCAAAGTCACGATCAGCTGCCATGTATGTATGCCCAGACTGATAGTAGATGTGGGTTATTTCCTTAAAGCGACCCTTATGGATGAGTGACAAGTAGAACAAAAGCAAAATAAAATTTTTGTTTTGTCCAGCACAGTTATCTGAGAAAATTACTAACTCATCCACATCATCTTTCACGTATAAGTCAACAAACTTATTGATGCAGCTGCATATTTCTATGGCACCCCTCTTAGCTGTTACCTCATCCCAGATAAACATATGACCTATCTTAGTTCTGTAGTCGTGAATGTTAAAGTTGTAGGTCCACATTTTTCTTTTATAAAAGGCGATTCCAGTTGATATCTTTGGCGTAGGAAGCGCTTGCTGGAGGTCCATGCACAAAACCATAACATTATTTCCCCGGTCTGTCAACAACTTGTTGGGAAGCTCGTACCCTTTACTTGCCTTAGCCAAATGAATAGCATGTTGAGTTTCCAATTCCTTCTTCTGTTCAGCAGGCAACTCAGGATTCTTAATTTTTATCTGGAATGTATCGCACTTTTTGCAAGTATCTGTACGTGGCTTATAAAGTTGCAACTTAGGGAAGTGCAACTTCAACATGTCATCATAATAATGATATGTCACTGGAACATCATCTTCGTGGTTTTCTTCCAGCCAATTAACATAAAGCTTGTACATCTGACGACGACTTGTGATATCAGTGTCGAGATATTGCATGTTCGGTGATGTCTTTCGTGAGTAGTGGCTGGATATCGTAGGGAAGCTTTGTATGTGAGTCAATACTTTTTCAGTCCTGATGTCGTCCGTCTTGCCATTCTTCCCACCATTCGTCCCACGCTGATTCTTTATTGGCACACCACTAGATGTAATTTTCTTCTGTGCTCGATCCAAACGTGCTCGTCCTATACCATGCATACTTGCAAACGCTTGTTTACACACCTGCACTGGCTGACCAAGCACTGTAACATAGTACACACGTGAATGATCTCTCTGATTCTCTGGATTATCAGTCCTCCTTCTTTTCACTTCATTAATCATAATCTGCTTTTGAAGATATGCAGTCTGAATATTCCAGTCCCCTGTTGACCAAAAATCACTGAACAGCTGCTCGACATTGTCATGCCCAACGATGTCGAAGCACTTTTTACTGCACGTACACGGCTCTCCAATATTTTGTGCAGACATCATCTTTTTTGTGGTGTGTGATTGGTATTCTTGACCAAGGTTACGCTTACGTTTTGAGACGTTTTTCTCCCACTGTGCCTCGTTCCTGTGACGTTTCATCACTCCCGAGGGTGAAGCATAGGACGAGCCATTGGTGGCCATTGTTCAATCAATATTGCGATAAAGAAAGCACCAAACACGTTCCTCAATCGAAACACGCGCCAACACTGTAGGGGTGGGCTTGGTGGCGTGGGAGGTGGTAGTGACAGACGTCGCTGATTGGCTAGCAATCCAAGATGGCTGCCAGCATACTGGTCGCTAATTGGCTGCGGTCTTCTCTCGTGGCGTTTGCCTCACGTCTGAACGGAGATGAGAGAGGCACACACAATGTTCAATTTTGTATGAGTTTCTATAGGAATTTCACCCTTAGATACCTTTCTAGTTCCATTTCGAGGCATTTTTTTGCACAGAGAGATTCTACACACTCATTCCAGACCGGGGCAAGTGATAACTCAGTTTCGACCTCTCAGTCGCTTGC
>JAWZYT010001138.1:0-105000 GCA_034508575.1 Petrolisthes manimaculis
TTAGTTCCTTCGCCCAAAGTCAAACCATAAATCTTCAAGAAAACGTCTCTACAGCCACGGTTTATTGGCGTCTCTCTTGTTTCTCTCTTCCTCCACCAGCCCTCCTACCATACCCCCCCCCCCCCTTCTTTCTCTCTCATTTGCATATATATATATACTATATAATATATATATATATATAGTATATATATATATATATATTATATGATATATATATATATATATATAATATATATATATATATATATATATATATTCTACATAACTATTATCATATCCTTTTGCTTGCATAAAATTTGAAGGACAATGGGTGATAAGGAGAGAAGGCCTATGTCATTAAAACTTTCAAAGAACGAATGAGAAGGTTAAAAATATGAGAAACAAAAGATAACAAATACTACAGAAGGCAAGGAAGGAAGGGGGACGTGAGAGAGAGAAAAGACAGGTGAGAGGAGGTTGTGTGTGAGGTTGGCAGTTACTTGAAAAATATAGGTAGAAATTTATTTATTTTACGGCGAGAAGAGGTGATAAAGAGGGGGACTACCAGCATGAGGGGTGAAAAGAATACAGGTAAAGCTGAAGACAGAAAAATTAATTGTCTCAGCTCCGTTATTTGTTGCTTAATATCCAAAGGATAATAATTATAATCAGTATCTCTCTACGGGGGGTGAACAATAGACAGTGTCTTTATTTAATAGATCGATCAAATGCAATATAATGAAGCACATATTCTAAATGTTTTTTAATTTCTTTTCAACTACTCACCCTTATCTGTCCTATACACGACCGATGCCCTATCCATATGGCGAGGAAAGTTCAAGAATGGTTTACTGCTCATGATTATTTGCAGGTGATAGATTTGTCTATTTAAGACTGCGATATGAACCCTATATAGAAAATCGATGAGGTTTTATCGTTAACACGTGAGGAGCCAGAACGACAGAGAACCACAGCAGATTTGTTACGTCACACCAGAACACAGTGGGAGATTTTTCGGGGAAAACCATATATATTATACAGTGAGGAGGCATGGTGCCTCAATGCCCCGAGCGACTGCAGGCTGTCATTGAGAAGGAGGGGTGGTTGAACACGATACTAGCAACAAATTGATGAGTAATAAAATGAAATATGTAATCTACAGTATTTCAAGCCTTAATATCTTCACAGAAGTGTATATAAATAGTGTATATACTGTATATCATCGTGGCTAAGGGTCTAAAGCAATACATTATATCGGTGCTTATAATAATAATAAGAAAACAAAACAAACATTACACAATGCTTAATGCAAACGTGAGGTCCAAGTATAAACTTCAGGTTATAATAAGTTAACAGTTATTATAATTGTGGTTATTATAATTACAGTGTGGTGCCTACAGACCCAGTTGGATTATGGGTTTGAATGCTTCGTGACGAGGACTTGTGGAGATTTCTCAAATTGACAAAGTCATGTAAACAATAACCAATAAATGTCTGATTTCAATTTTTCCCTGTTTTAATTAGTAATAACAATAGTTGTGACACAATATCCTCTAAATCTTGTGATTGGTTCACTATACTGGGCGTCTGAATGGCTGGCCTAGATGTTGACCTCAGATAAATAAATACAGGGTAATAAATATATTCGTCATATATAACGGATTGTATTTGCATACCAAATATCACTTTTATTTCTATTGTGGTCGTGTTTGCGCATTAACAGATTATGCAGCAACACACAGAATGATGGTAGTGGTGGTAAGATGGAGAGCAAGGAATGCTGGGATGGAGGGAGAGGAAACAGTGAATTGAATACAGGGAGGACGGGGTGAGGAAGAACAGATGGAGTAGTTATTAGGTAATTAACATCTTACACTATAACTATTATCCTTTGGTAACCAGTTACACAATAGACGTTTTCTTAGAAAATGTCATAAATGATACAGGATAAAAATAAAGGATTTACTTGAAATGTAACTTAACACTGGGGTAGGTGGTGCATCGCTTGATATATTAGTCATAAAAAAACTGGTGTCGTGTTAATTATATTAGGTAAAATCTGGATTCATTTCAAATAATAAAGAATATCCCATGGAATGCAGCATCAGAGTTGGATTTAGATTACAGAAGAAAACATTTAGCTACTTGATCCAATAATTCTCTCCATCTCGATCACTGGTGAAGCTTTACCCCTCTCTCTCCAACCCAACCCCTCCTCTCCTACCACCTTCAAGTGAGTGGTTCACATCCATGATCACAAGTGGTTCGAGATTCAAATTTCTGGATGGCCTCAACATTGGTAACGCTACCCCCCCTATATAACTCCGCCCACATTTCTCCCCTCCCCCCTCCACCTGTCAGTGATACCATATCCGTTGAGGCCCACACCAAGGCAAGGGTGGAAGAAGTGTGGACCATTGATCAGTCCGGAGCTGTACGTCTTTTTTCTTTCCTGTTCTCCTTCTCCTTACGTGTATATACTTTTTCCTCATCATTATGTGCACGCCTTTTCATATATCGTTACGTGTACACACTCCTGGACACACGTGGACTCCTTCTCCATGTCAACACGTGGACTCCTTCTGTTTGTCCTTCCATCTCTGCCTTCAAGTTCAACAAGGTATATAATGTTTCAACTCTACCATCCAGTCAGTATTGGATGGTAACAGTCATTCTCTCTCTCTCTCTCTCTCTCTCTCTCTCTCTCTCTCTCTCTCTCTCTCTCTCTCTCTCTCTCTCTCCAGTTAAAAATACAGGCTAGTACCGTATCATTACCTTTCTGTTGTGTATTGTATATGTATGTCATTCCAAGCATCATTTCATTTCTGTAGGGGCCACCTTGTATAAAATATCACTCCAAGGATCATATATTTTCTTTTATAGGTATTGTATGTATGTCCTTCTTCTATTATTATTATTATTATTATTATGTATTATTATTTTTATATACTTTATTATATACTCTATTATTATTATTATTATTATTATTATTATTATTATTATTATTATTATTATTATTATTATTATTATTATTATTATTATATACTTTATTATATACTCTATTATTATTATTATTATTATTATTATTATTATTATTATTTTTAATTATATTATTATTGTGTTGTATTGTTATCTTAGCACGAGGGTTTATAGAGAACCATTTACTAACTCAAAAAAACAAAAACAAAAAACAATAAAACCCACAAAGACTATTAAGTAAAGTATATATATTTTTATTTGGAGCTACGAGACAAAAATGTATAAAGATGTAGTGTAGTATTTTGTATATAATCCTTTTTTTTTCTTTATACATTTCAATACAGCTTACTTAACATTATACAGTATAGTTATAATAGTAGTGTTATACGTGTACACAACTGTATCCACTCATTGTACCATTACATTACATTACAGAGAATTGTGTGTTTGTGTGTGTGTGTGTATGTGTATGTGTATGTGTGCGTGTGTGTGTGTGTATAGTGGGTATGGTGTGTGTATGTATGTATGCATGTGTGTCTATATATGTATGTGTGAGTGTGTATGTGTGTCTGTATGTGAATGTATGCTTGTGTTTGTGTGTCTATGTGTGTGTGTGAAGTGCATATGTATGTGTGTGTATGTATAGGCATGAAAATCAACAAATTAAAACTACTCACCCATCCTAGTTCCATTCTGAGCCACACGGACTAATTATTTACTTTGAAGGGCCAAAAACTAGTCATCGGAATAATAGGAGACAACTGACCCCTTCCAACTGGACCAGAAAAATTGACGAGTTTTGGTGACAACTGAGGTATGATATTTTTTGGCACATTTACGGGAGCTTCGACAATTTCTAGTTTGCCGACGACATCAAAGAGAGTGCTTGTGCGTGCATGTGTATGGGATGGGGGAGGGGGGGGCGTGTTTGTGTTTGTGTGTGTGTGTGTGTGTGTTGTGTGTTGGACTCACCCATCCATGGTCTGGTGACATGCTACCAATCTACACCATCACCACCACTACTACTACCACCAACACCAACACCAACACCACCATCACCAACACTACTACCACAATCCATAACCACCACCACCAACACCATCGCGAGACTTCTTCCTTTATTTCCACACCGACTCTGGCAGGTTTTCACAGAATGTATACTCGTCCTAACCCAGAAGGATATATAGTGAAGTCGTACTGTTACTAAGACCTTAATAGAGTCAGAGGATCCTACGCATATCCTGCATCCATCCTTCAGAATATTACTCTTGCCAACTATTTTGTGTTTGCTTGTTCTTATCTCTCTCTCTCTCTCTCTCTCTCTCTCTCTCTCTCTCTCTCCTTCTCTCCTCTCTCTCTCTCTCTCTCTCTCTCTCTCTCTCTCTCTCTCTTCTCTGCTCTCTCTCTCTCTCTCTCTCTCTTCTCTCTCTCTCTCTCTCTCTCTCTCTATCCGCTGGGGGAGTTGTGTTTATATTAGTATTTTCTTGTATAATATATATCCATTTCACGACGAAACAAATTTGTACCGGTAGGGCTCCTTCGCCTCTACACACAACATCTCATCCTACCTACCCTGTTGCTGAATGAGGGGGGCCCCGTTTCTGGTGTGTTGGTTTCATATATTCCCAACTGTACATGATATAGAGGTGCAAAAAAAATATATATAAAAAACTAAATATACATACAAATAAATATATAAGTATGCAAAATAATGAATAAATATATAAATACACTTCATTCTCAAACACTAAGCAGCGAATCTTGGTTCCATAATAATGGACCTTTACTTATACTGATTAGAGAAGGGGAGTGGAGGTTGTGTCAGCTCTTTGGCCTTGATGTATGTGAGGAGGGAGAGGGGGAAGAGCAAAGGATAAGAAGCTTTGCTATACCAGTTGATTGCTCAGTTCCTCTCCCTCTCTCTCTCTCTCTCTCTCTCTCTCTCTCTCTCTCTCTCTCTCTCTCTCTCTCATTGGGTAGGTGAGTGGGTTGGCTGGTGGGTTTGTTGGATGGTGGGGTGATGGGTTGGTCAGTGAGATGGTTGATTGGTTGGTGGGTTGGTTGATGGGTTGATTGGTTGGTGGGTTGGTTGGATGATGGGATGATAGTTTGGTGGGTGGGTAGATGGGTGGGTTGGTTGATGGGTTGGTTGGTTTGTTGGTTGGTTACTTGGTTGGTGTGTTGAATAGTTGGTTGTTTACTATGGGTGTAGTAGTGGATGCATGACACATAGACCTTGATGGTACAGTACTGTACAATATGTCTTTACTAACAGTGCAATAGGCTATATATTATGGTAATTCTCCCTGACTGGAATCCAAAACACAAATATACAAACTTTGTAAGCTAGGATCCATGAAAACCTTTCAAATATTTATATCTACATTGATGTACAAGTACAATATATATGTATTATTAAATGCGTATTTATATATCTATAGCTGTTTGAGGTACAACAATCACAGGATTCACTTGAAAATTATCGTAATTCATTACCAGTAATGAATGCTGAAATATATTATAATAATTACATTTATAAATTCTGATAAATTCTCCTTCTGTATACAGAAAACCGACACATTTTTTCTTCTTTTGAGATGTTGATTAATCTTTATATCTTTCTCTATTTCATCTTTCCTCATGTGGATAAATAGTTATAATCGGGATACCAACTGTAGAAGATGGATAGTTATAATCGGGTTATCAACTGTTGAAAGAGAACACCCACCAAGACACCAAATAATTCCAAATGGCTGAATGTTGTGAAGGACGAGGCAAGGGGAACACTGTAGAATTTTAAAGTCTGCTACATTTTTCCTGGTGGACGTCGCTGTAGGATAGTGTGGCTGTGACCTTCTTGAGGAACACTGCCTGGGTTTTGCCACACTTGAGGAAACTCGTTCGGTACACACAAGACAGGAAGGTTGCTCGGATGCTGTGAGGGAAAAAGGAGAAACTTGTTAAGGGACCCTGCGATCATGTATGATACTTGGAGGCTTCTGATTCATCCCGATTATGCTATGAAACAAGCTCCTTCCATATAGGTGGGTGTTTCGTGGCAATAATTGAAGGACTCATCCCAAATGATTAAAAGGAAAATATTCCTGTAGTGACTTAATCATCAGTGACGTCGTGACTCTCAACTCGACCTTCCCAAGTCTTCAGCTTTACCTACAATTTTCTGACTATATACACCTCGGGGACCCTTAATTTATTAATGTTATAGTTGTTGCTGGGAAAAATATGACAATAATAAAAGAAAAGATAAAAGAAGGAAGACGCAAATCCTGTCATGTTGGTTGCAAGATCAAATTAATTAACTCCGTGTAAAAGATATTTCCAGGAGAGAGGAAACAATAATTAGATGTGGAAGGAAGTCAGTCACTCCAGGTGAATAAAAAGAATTGGATGGAGAGGAAATATTGTTCTAGATAAGAGAGAGATAGAGATAATTCTGCACTGGGAAGGGGAATAATATAAAAATCCTTCTATAAGCTAGGTGGACAAGGAACACTGAGGTGGGATGATGGACCAAGTACGGTACATTAGAAATTCATTGATTTTTCCAAGACATTAACATTTACAGTGTCATCACTCAAGATTTAAACATCAGAAGGGTTACCACTGGGACCGACCGACCACCAACATCATACATACCTTTCGATTGCAGCAAAGTTATATAGACACACTATAACCCACTTAATTAAAGGAATAGAGAAAACATACTTCTTCCTTAATATCCCCATCATCCACTTCCTCTCATAGTTTCACTTCACTTTCTTATTGACACTTTATACCTCCTACTCGTCCTCCTCCTCCTCCTCCTCCTGCTCCTACTCCTACTCCTCCTCCTCCTCCTCCTCCACCTCCTCGTCCTCGTCCTCGTCCTCCTCCTCCTCCTCTTCCTCCTCCTCCTCCTCGTCCTCCTCTTACCTTTACAGTATATTGACACTTACACTTTAATGGGAAACTGGTGATAATCCCTTCCATTCTACTTCTTGTTTTTCTTCCTTCAAAGTTTGTTTTCCTTCTTCTATTTCTCTTTCTCCGTCTGTGTGTGTGTGTGTGTGTGTGTGTGTGTGTGTGTGTGTGTGTGTGTGTGTGTGTGTGTGTGTGTGTGTGTGTGTGTGTGTGTGTGTGTGTTGTGTGTGTGTGTGTGTGTGTGTGTGTGTGTGTGTGTGTGTGTGTGTGTGTGTGTGTGTGTCCTTGTCTTCAGTCACCCGCTCGCCTTTCTCGTATTACTTTCTTTGGTGTTAGTTAGTACAAAGGTGTTTCTGGATTTGTATAGTTTTCCCTCCCTCCTCTTCTTCCTCATCCTGATCCTCCTACTCCTCCTCCTCCTTCTCCTCCTCCCTCCTCCTCCTCCTCCTCCTCCTCCTCCTCCTCCTCCTCCTCCTCCTCCTCCTCCTCCTCCTCCTCCTCCTCCTCCTCCAACTCCTTCCCAACACTGGAGTCGATTCTTTATAATTTTCCTCTGGCAATATCATAAGGGTTAGTGTTTCTTCATTCATGTTCTATTCTGTATTCGTATAATTATATCATTTCAGTCATTCACTTTATTTTTTTCCCTATTTTTTCATGTATCTTTTTTTATTTTCGATCTAAGTTCTTCTAGGATTTACCAACATTGTTCTGATAATAAAATCCGACACCTTCAAGGAGCTGTACGGTACACTAAAAAAAAAAAAAAAAAAAAAAAAAATCACAAACCTAAATACATTCTACAATAAACATAAACGAAAAATAGTACACTGATGATTTAATTCAGTCAGTGTTACATGGTGTTATATATTTTTACTCGAAAGGCATGGGTTTGATCAGCGAAGCATTTATTATTATTATTTATTTTTTTTCTAACTCACATTGTGTCGGCACGGAAAATATAGCGACAATTACACACACACACACACACACACACACACACACACACACACACACACACACACACACACTGTATTCTGTATTTATTCCCTTCGTTATTTGGCTTAACTGAGGATGGTGTTGTGTTCTTTGATGTCTTATACCAACAACAACAACAACAACAACAACAACAACAATAACAACAACAACAACAACAACAACAACAACAACACGTGTGCCAATATAACAGGTTTTCCTTTATTATACTGACGATATATATACGGTATATATTGTTTATTTACTTTCGAAAAATGTGTGACAAGCTCTGGATTACTTGAATTTGCATGTTTTTGTTTTTATTATTATTATTATTATTATTTTTTATTACTTGAATGCACGGTGATTATTTTATTTTTTTGATTGGGTTGAATATGCATGGTGACGATTCATTTTTATTTGATTACTTGAATACACGATGGTTATATTGTTTTTGTATTACCGGGTACAGGACGTGAAAATGTATAGTTGTTGTAATGATGATTTTTCTGTCACACCATTACTGTACATCCGTCAGTGGCAATGCTTCACAAAGTATTTAATAATTCTATGAACCAGAATACTACAAAAAACAAAAACAAAAAAAACAACGACAGTGTGTGGGAGGAAGGACAACAGTTACTGATCTTTCTTTCTCTCTCTCTCTCTCTCTCTCTCTCTCTCTCTCTCTCTCTCTCTCTCTCTCTCTCTCTCTCTCTCTCTCTCTCTCTCTCTCTCTCTTCTTTCTCTCTCTTTCTCTCTCTCTTTCTTTCTCTCTCTTTCTCTCTATCTTTTTCTCTCTTTCTCTCTCTCTCTCTCTCTCTCTCTCTCTCTCTCTCTCTCTTTCGCTTTCTCTCTCTGTCTCTCTCTCTCTTCTCGCTTTCTCTCTCTGTCTCTCTCTCTCTCTTTCTCTCTCTCTCTCTATATTTCTCTCTCTCTCTCAGTACTATAATAAGTATCCAGGGTTTGTTATTGTTGTTGTTGTTGTTGTTGTTGTTGACATTTAGAATCATGTGACCAAACCACCGTGAACTAATGACACAAACACTTATCCCGTCTCATACCTACTTACAAGAACCTCGCTTAATTTAACACTCCACCTTGAGGCTACGTGAAGCTGACCTGGATACCTGATACTTATTACCTGTTACCTGTTACCTATTATTACCTGTTACCTATTATTATGACTCGTGACTACGCAACAACGAGAGTCACTTTATAGTCGTGTCACTGGAGATCAATTAGTCGTGCCAGGTTTATTATTATTGTCCGAAGAGAAGTAAATATTAAATGTACTAACTTGTGGTTCGAACCATTATGAAAGCCGGCGAGAACTGTATGGCACCCAAGTCGGAGGGAAAATTCATTATTATTCAGAGAGGAAAGTGTGTGTGTGTGTGTGTGTGTGTGTGTGTGTGTGTGTGTGTGTGTGTGTGTGTGTGTATGTGTGTGTGTGTGTGTGTGTGTGTGTGTGTGTGTGTGTGTGTGTGTGTGTGTGTGTGGGATGAAGTAATAAAGAAAGAATTTGTATAATCTTAATAAAAAGTTATATACCATACAGGCTCTGAAAACGAGGAAACTATTGTCATTTTCTCACTGTTTGGGAGTTGTACAGATAGATGCCTCCAAACTGCATGTGTCAGACAACAGATTATCTATATAAGAACATACATACAGCCTCCCACAGCGCTGACACAATTTGGAGGAACCCATAGTCATCACTTTCACAGACAATATCCTTCCCCCATCAACCCTCTCACTCACTCACTCACTCACTCACTTTACTTAATCTATAGTGGTGTTGTGGGGAGAGTGTGGTGGTGTGGGAAGAAAGTGATGGTGCATGGTGTGGATGGGGGAGAGTATGGTGGTGTGGGAGAAGTATAGTGAATGGTGTTGTGGGGGAAAATGTGGGTGGTGTGGAAAGAGAGTGTTTTGGTGGGAAAGGACTGTGGTTGTGATGTGAGAAGAAATTATTTTGGTCTGGGGAGAGAGGGTGGTGGTGTGGGGAAGAAAATATTTTGATGTGGGTGGAGGAGTGTGGTTGCTTGGGAAAAGAATGTTGTTAGATGAGATAGGTGGTATGGGAAGACTGTGTTATTGTGTGGGAGGAATGTAGTGGTATAATAGGAAAAGGAGTATTTTTAAAGGAGAGTGTTATAACAGCGTGGGAAGTAGTAAGAGGAAAAGGGAAGGTGTGATGTGGTGACACTCTTGACGATAAACGTGACACTGTCGGTTATCATTATGTGACACGATCATGATAAATAGGGTACGGTATGGACTGAGTGAGAGACGTGTGACACAGAGAGATAGACTTATAACACTGAGAAAGAAAAGCTTGTTTCACACTGAGAACAATTTGTAACACACACAGAGAAACTTGTATTACTGAATGAAAGAGAGAAGCTTTTGTAACTATGAGACACTTGTGACATAGATATAGACTAGTGACATTAAAAGAGATAGGCTTGTGACACAGAGAGAAGCTTGTAACACCGAGAGAAAGATTTATAACACCAAGAAAAAGACATATAACACCAAGAGAGGGATTTAACACCAAGAGAGGCTTATGACACTGAGAGAAAAACATATAACACCACGACAGTGTTGTAACACCAAGAGAGGGCCTGTAACACAGAGAAAAATACTTATAACACAGATACAAACACTTATAACACCGAGATAAATACATATAACACCAAGAGAAAAACACTTTACAACACGACGAGAGGGCTGTAACACTAACCAGCACACCCGATGGTCCCTGTGGGTGGTGTTGGGTGGTGTTAGTGACAGGTGTGGCCACGTGGGCGAGGTGCACTTGGTATTTAAAGTGGTTGGTGGCATCGGTCCCAGTCCTCTTGGATGTCACGGATGCAGCTGGCGTGGGACAGGTATTCTGGATGGAGAGAGAGAGAGAGGAGAGAGAGAGAGAGAGAGAGAGAGAGAGAGAGAGAGAGAGAGAGAGAGAGGTGGTGAGGAGGGTGCAGATGCGGAGTGGTAGAGAGAGAGAGAGAGAGAGAGAGAGGGGGGGAGGATGAGAGATAAAAAGAGAGGTGGTGAGGATGATACAGTGAAGGACAGAGAGAGTGGGGAGGAGAGACAGAGAAATAGAGAGGAAAGGGAGAGAGATGATGATGACGAGGATGCATTGAGGTAGAGAGAGACTAGAGACAGGAGGGGGGATCATAAAAAAATATACCCGAGGGAGGAAGGAGAAAAGAGATGAGCTGAAATTTTTACATGAATGGATTAACCAGAAACACTCTCATTCAGACTCTTCACAAAGGAACAAATCCCCACCTAAAATTATTTATTATAACACCATATTTGCATTTTGAGCACTGCCTAAGGGGAGTAATATTTTCTTAACATTATTATTTGGGGGGGGCTTTCCTACTGTCTTATTCTTTCTGCTGCACCACAACCAACCCAAACACATTTCTTATTCGTAAATATATGCCATTGGGGTAGAATATATTTGTTTCCTGTAAGAGCATTGAGGTGTAGGTGCTTCATGGCTGTTTTAATGTACAGTCGGCAGCATATATTCGCGTCCATCCCCCCCCCCACCCACCCACCCAATATACTTCGTAATACTAATTTGACCAGATAAAGTTACATTCTGAACCAGTTTCTATTCTAACAACATATATAATTTACCTTAAGTGAAGGGTCTATCATCTCGGCACTTTAATAGTGTTACAACATCAACAGACTCATACTTTTGCAGGTGGAAATACAGCGAACATATGCTGTCGACTGTATATACTGTACCATCCACATATATATATATATATATATATATATATATGTATATATAAAAAAAGGTTATGTGGTTATCGAGAGTTCAAACCACTGACAACAAAGCACGGGATCATAATTATCTGCTACGTATTTTAACATCTGTGTGAAGGGTGATACACTGCTCTATAAATAATAATGATACTCGGCGGTGCAGCAGCTTTGTGTTTGAAGTGATATCTTGTTTGAATGACCTTTGCCAGAGCTATACCGAAAGAGATGTGGGAAGATCTTTGTTTGGCGTACGTAAAAGTGAAATTATACGACGAGAGGTAAGCAGTGTGCGTTACGTGCTTGAGTAAATATGGATGGAAGCAGTATACGTTGTGTGGGTCAATAAATGAATAACTTAAGTGTATTGTTGGAAAAAGGAGTGTTTGTGTGCGTGTGTGGTGTGTGTGAGTGAATGAACTGTATAGGAAGCCCAATGATACATATACGAATAAGGGATATGTATGTGTGTGTTTATTCGTGGTGCAGCAAGGGATATGTATGTGTTTGTTTGTTTGTTTGTGGTGCAATAAGGGATATGTATGTATGTATTTTGTTTGTTATGGTGCAGCAAGGGATATGTATGTGTTTATTTGTTTGTTTGTTTGTGGTGCAACAAGGGATATGTACTGTATGTATGTGCTTTTGTTTGTGGTGCAGCAAGGGATATGTAAGTATGTAATGTTGTTTGTTTGTTATGGTGCAGCAAGGGATATGTACTGTATGTATGTGTTTTTGTTTGTGGTGCAGCAAGGGATATGTAAGTATGTATGTGTGTGTTTGTTATGGTACAGCAGAGTATGAAAGTCCAGGGTGATGCATGGTGTTGAGTAGAGTACTAACCTTTCTGAAACACGGGGTCGTCACAGAGGAAGGCCAGGGTGGAGCGGGCCCCTTTGAGATGCTCCTCCAGTCCGGCCCTCTCCACCTTAGACAAGCACTGGGCCGTGTATCCGTCCACACACCGCATCCCTCCCTTGAACGCCCTAATACAACAACAGGCAACCGAGGATTAGAAGTGGTGTGTGTGTGTGTGTGTGTGTGTGTGTGTGTGTGTGTGTGTGTGTGTGTGTGTTTGTGTGTGTGTGTGTGTGTGTGTGTGTGTGTGTGTGTGTGTGTGTGTGTGTGTGTGAAAAGGGTGAGGGGTGAAGTGGGAGCTATAGAGTCGAGGGGTGAACTACAGGGTGAGAATGGGGTGAGGGTGCGGGAATATATACAGATATATACCTTTACACTCTAATTAATTAAACAGAGCCGAGTTGTTTCCTGGAATATATTTTGTAGGAATTATTTTTGTAGGGAACGATAGCCATCTTTATTAAACTTCCAACCCCATTCATATAGCATTTTTCTTAATTTTTGTAAACTATATTGCCGTCATGAAAGTGTATGTGTGTGTGTGTGTGTGTGTGTGTGTGTGTGTGTGTGTGTGTGTGTGTGTGTGTGTGTTATTATTATTTTTTTTTTACTTGCACTGATTCATATAACAAGTTGCCAGAATCAAAATAAAATGAGGGAAATATATATATCGTGCCCGAGTGTATTCACGTCACTTTAGCAGATAGGACGAGGGACAAGAAATTAGAATACACACACACACACACACACACACACACACATTTATATTCCTCCCTGCCATCTTTACCCCTGAAGGTTCCACTCCTGATCTCTGAGGTGTCAATATTACCAAGTCTCTCATGGTACAGGGCTTTTCCTTCCCAAGTCTCTCATGGTACAGGGCTTTTCTTTCCCAAGTCTCTCATGGTACAGGGCTTTTCTTTCCCAAGTCTCTCATGGTACAGGGCTTTTTCCTTCCCAAGTCTCTCATGGTACAGGGCTTTTCCTTCCCAAGTCTCTCATGGTACAGGGCTTGTTCCTTCCCAAGTATCTGATGGTACAGGGCATTATCCTTCCCAAGTCTCCCATGATATAGGGATTTTCTTTCTCACGTTCTTCACTCTTGCATATTTTTTTATTTCTTATGGCTTGATCTTACTTAAAAGTTAACTTATATTACATCACATTTTAGTATGACCTAACATTGCCAGTTTGAGACAGACCAAACCTGACCTAACGTAACCTATAATTCAGTTTATTTGACCTGTAATAAATTAACCTAATGTAACATATACAAACTTAATCTGGACTAACCTATTCTAACCAATCCTTAGCAAACCAATCCCACCCAAACCTACCTTAGGAGAGAGAGAGTGAGTGAGAGACTGAGAGAGACAGACAGACAGACAGACAGAGACAGAGACAGAGACAGAGAGAGAATAACTACCTCCAACAACACTGAGAGATAGAGACAGAGACATAGACAGAGAGAGATTATCTAACTCCAACAACACAATACATCCTGGAGGGGAGATCTTACCAGGTCTTGCACTCTACCCACGCTGCCCTGAGAGAGGATTGAGAAGTGAGAGGAGGTGAGAGAGGATTGAGAAGTGAGGGAGAGTAGGATGGGGAAGGGGGAAAGTGAAGATAACGTAACGATAGCCTTGGTGAGAGGATTGAGATGTGAGGGAGTAGGATGGGGAAGGGGGCAAGTGAAGATAACGTAACTATTCTTGGTGAGAAGTAAGAGGATGTGAGAGGATTGAGAAGTGAGGGAGTAGGATGGGGAAGGGGGCAAGTGAAGATGACGTGACTATTTAACATTAACACATACATAGAGAAATAGGTAGATAAACAGATAGATAAATGGAGAAGATAGATAAATGGGTAGATAGACAGATAGATAAATGGAGAAAATATACACAGACAGAGAAACATATAAAGGGTGATAGAGAAATGAATAGACAGATAGATAGATAGATAGATAGACAGAGAAGTATAGGGAAAGAGGCAAATTGGTAAATGGAGAAAATAAGTGAATAAAAATGACCTTTTCTATTCTCTGTGTACACGGTTATCCTTTCTTCTCCTCTTCCTCTCGTCTCTTCCCACTTTTCCTCTGCACACACACACACACACACACACACTCACACACACACACACACACACACACACACACACACACACACACACACACACTTACTCGATGCAAAATGGCACGACTGATCCCTAATATTAAATGCCAAATATTATATTGTGTATTAATCGGTTACATGTATCCTGAATCAACAAAAGACACCAGAACATTGACTTTAAACAAAATTACGATTATCTGTCATATTGCACTCACTCTGCAGGTGCACGAGATAAAAAACAAAACGCTAACCTTCCACTCCCCTTGCTTAAAAAAAATGATTGAAAATGTCTCTCTACTTTGCCAATAAATATGCTTTAAAATAATCCGCAAGAGATGAGATCTGACATGTGTGTGTGTGTGTGTGTGTGTGTGTGTGTGTGAGAGAGAGAGAGAGAGAGAGAGAGAGAGAGAGAGAGAGAGAGAGAGAAAGAAAGGGAAATCTAATCTGGCTACAATTGAAAGCCAGTAAAAATTTCTCGTCATCCTCCAGCCTGGAAATGGAACGATAACAAGGGCACAATTTATATATCTCTCTCTCATTGAAAAAAAAAAAAAAAAAAAAAAAAAAAAATCTATACTGTATAATTATAAGTCATTCACAATAGTCAGACAGACACACGTTCGCTTCCAACCTATATATATTTAATTCCATGCAGTAATCTTGGAGTAATCCTTAATTGTATCACACACACACACACAAACACACAGAGGCACACACACACACAAAAAAAAAATCACACACACATTTACATATGTTATGTAAATGTGTGTGTGTGTGTGTGTGTGTGTGTGTGTGTGTGTGTGTATTCAAATTGTATTGTGCTGGTGACTTCTCTATGAAAACGCTCACATTTCGAAAAGAGGATTTTTTTCCGACCACAAGCGGGAAGGTAATATCGAGGAGTTGTGGAGTGAAGTATTATTTGTTATGTTGCTAGATGTTATTGTTGGTGGCCCTCAAGGTTATTATCTCTCTCTCTCTCTCTCTCTCTCTCTCTCTCTCTCTCTCTCTCTCTCTCTCTCTCTCTCTCTCTCTCTCTCTCTCTAACTTATGACTTTAAACCAGAGCAAGAAAAAGAGAATAATATTATACTGCCAGCCCCTTTGACGTTTACCTCAGCAAAGTTGAACCACAATATTGAATCTCACACTTTCCACACCCACCATATTCTCGTACGTACACACACACACACACACACACACACACACACACACACACACACACACACACACACACACACACACACACACACACACACACACACACACACACACACACACACACACACACACACACACACACACACACACATATACTTACACACACACACACACACAGACACTAGCTGAGAAGTGGTGGTTCACAGTTGGATATCACACACTATATAGTACAGTATTTCTTTCCTTTGCTCCCCATCCATACTTCCTTCATCCTCCGTTCTCGAGTATAAGATGATTTGGGCATTCTTTCAACCTCTGATAATTAATTGCATGCTGGTTGAAGGATGGGGGGAGACTTTCCTTTTATTTTTTTCCTCCCTTTTTTTTACGAACTCATTTCTTCCTCCAAACCCCACAACACTCTTTCCACCTTTCTCTACTCCTCCTCCTCCCCCCCCTACCACCCCTCCCCCCACTATCCCTCCCCCCACTACCCCTTCCCCCACTACCCCTACCCCCCCCACCCCTTCCCCCACCACCCCTTCCCCCACTACCCCTCCCCCCACTACTGGCACCATCCGTGACCGTGCCAATAATAATTTACAGGTAGGGACGCCACAAAGCTGTCGACAAACTTTTGGTTCTGCTGTACACAACAACAAACAACAGCCCCATTTCTATTTTCTATACTTGTTTTATAGTCTGAGGAAAAGATGGGAAAAAAACGAAACCTGAAATAAACAGAGAAGGACAGAATACTTAGTGAAATGGGTCACCCTCACTTTTCACCCTTGCACTCTTCCAAATCAATGGAATTATTATTATTCTTTGCCCCTTCACCCACAAGTTCTTGCCTCCACCACGAAGAGAGTCCCTTCATATTGTCATGGTCAAAAGAAACCCTCATTGAATTGCCATTAATTAGATAACACGGCTGCCAGTCTGAACATACACTATACTTAAGGTGGTCATTCTTTTTTGGTACATTGGAGTGCCTTGATTTCTCCAAAGTATGCCAGCTAGGAAACATGACCAGAAGGACAAACATAAAAGTGTTCTGTTGCTTGGAATAGTTTGGAGGATTCAGTTGCTCCAGATTTACCAACACAGAACTTCCCCCTTAATTAAATGACCTCTTAGTGAATCTCACCCACACCTTATAATTACAAACATTGGACATTAAAACTGAGGGATGTAGAAAGATGATTTGATTAGGATTAGCGCTGATTATGGCGAATGTACCCACGGATTAGAGACACGAATTTAATTATACACTTTAGATACATTGGAGTCCCTTGATTCCTCCAAAGTATGCCAGGAAACAGGACCATGCAAGTTAACAAAAATAATAGTGGCCTGTTGCTTGGAGTAGTCTGGAGGAATCATTTATTGCAGATTTTGCAACACTGTATCTCCCCCCTTAATTAATGAGCAAGTTATCCTATACCCAAAAATCGAACCCCAGCCAGTGATTAATTGTGAGACCCTGGTGTTGTCTATAGTAGTAGGCAGGTCCAGGGTGGGTTAATTACTCACCCTATGTATACTCACCCTATATATGTACGCACCCTACGTGTACTCACCCTATATGTGTACTCACCCTATATGTGTACTCACCCTATATATGTACTCACCCTATATGTACTCACCCTATATGTGTACTCACCCTATATGTGTACTCACCCTATATATGTACTCACCCTATATGTGTACTCACCCTATGTATACTCACCCTATGTATACTCACCCTATGTATACTCACCCTACGTATGTACTCACCCTATATGTGTACTCACCCTATATGTATACTCACCCTATATGTATACTCACCTACACATGGTTCCCAGCTCCTCCTTATTGACGGGTAGGCCTGAGCGGGGCATCTGAGGGGCTATCTTGCCTAGACACGCATCCAACTCCGTCTTGTTGATACATTGAGTCACGCCTTCCCCCGCCCCTGTAGCATCAAAGATATAGTATGCTTTTAATTAAGGGGGTGCGGGAGTAGGGGACAGGCTTGGGGGGTGGGGGGGGGACTTGGGGTGTGTGGGAATAAGGGGACAGGCTTGTGGGGGGCGTGGGGGGTTGGGGACTTGGGGTGTGTGGGAATAAGGGGACAGGCTTTGGGGGTGGGTAGAAAGCCTGTCCCCTTATTCTCGCACCCCTAGCCTGTCAACCTACTCACGCACCCCCCTAAGCCCCCCAAGCCTGTCCCCCTATTCCCGCACCCCCTTAATAGACTGTATAGTGCCTCGATTCCTCCAAAGTATGACAGGAAACAGATCCAGATGAAGAAAAATAATGGTATCCTGTTTTCCTATTATAATTTGAAGGAATCATTTGCTCTAGATTTAATTAACACCCAAAACAATGTACTATTATATACCCCCTTTAATGAAAACACTTGTACAAGGACTGTAATTTTGTTTTAGTAACTATCCTTCATTATGTACACTACACACATCGTTATCTGTATTTGGCACCAGCAAATATTCTGCCTACACCCACCCGCCTTTAAGAGACCCTGTGTTGTAGTCAGAAAATTGGAGGTAAATGAGTCCTTCAAATATTGCCACGAAACACCACCTATAAGGAAGGAGCTTGTTCCGTGGCATGGTTAGGTGGAATCAGAAGCCTCCATATTTATACACGAACACATGGTCCTTAAAAGCTAATAATGAAGATATCTCATTTTGTGAAGTGTACTGTACAACACAACTACATTTTTCTTTTTTGTAAGACGGGGGCGCTGTATTTTACTCGTCCTCGTAGCAAAATATACTTAATTAACAACTATACAGTGATGTAACGTAGAACTTTAAGTAAAATGATAGACAAAATTTATGTGGGTATCACATTATTGTAGCTAAGATTTCCATCGTTCTCAGGAAAAATTAAGACTTGTTTTCCATCCCTCAGTCCGTAGTTGGTACTCACAGATTAGCCCACGAAGCAAATTTGACCCAAAAATAGATGAGAACGACAGAAAATAGTTTGTTAAGGGGGTGTGGGAATAGGGGGACAGGCTTGGGGGGGTGCGGGAATAGGGGGACAGGCTTTCTACCCACCCCAAACGTGTCCCCCTATTCCCGCACCCCCCACAATCCCCCCCAAGCCTGTCCCCTACTCCCACATCCTCTTAATGTGTAACCCTCTTCTATTCCACTAACCAATCCGTAATTCCAGGTTACATGCTACAAAAGTCATGGATTATATATATTTCATCTTTTTTTTAAACGAGGCGGCAATGTACCGCTTTCTTCGGTAAATGTAATGAAGTCCAAGTTAAAATATATCCAACACTTACACAACATACATTTTATACTTATCTGCAACTCATGAACTCTGGAATAGACGTCAAATGCGATATATACTGTAAGGTCATGAAGGGAACGGTGCATTTTTCGCCAGGTTAAAAATGAAAATTAGAGTAGGCCTATTGTAGCCTATAATTATATAGCCGCTGAAGATGACGCGTACAAACGATGTCCCTGTGTCTGGAACCATCGTATATACCAGCCATCGTCACTCACTAGACCATGACTTTTCCAGCACCACATGTCCCACACACTCACCAACGATGAGGATGATCAACAAAAGTGCCTCCATGGTGGGTGGGATGCCAGCTTACTTTCCCGCCCTTTCCACTCCACGCCACTTCACTCCACTCCACGCCACTCCACTTCACACCAAGCCACTCCACTCCACGCCACTCCACTTCACACCAAGCCACTCCACTCCAGCCCACTCCAGGCTTGATGAACAGCCTTAGTTTGTCATGTTGTCTCCACGTTACTTCGGCCACCACTCACGCCATGAAGGATGTCGTCAGGGTCCACAGTTTACGACTCTTGCCTCTTACCCTTGCATACAGTTTCGTCGAGCGAGGAACCTGCTGGCTATGGAAACTTTCGCTTTTCCATTGTAGTAGAATAATTTACTTCCGGTTGGACCTGTTTTCTATACCCAACTTACAAGACTGCGATATACTTCAGAATAATGTCGAGGCAAATAACTCGCGTGCACACAGTCATATAATTATGGCAATACTGTAAGTCTGCCCTTACGTACTGTACAATAACTTTTAATGTTAAAGTGTCACTGAGTACGAATAAATAATTCTTACTATAAACATGTACTTTCCGTGATAACAGGATCTCCTCTCATAACATGTAATTTGTAAGTTTCACTACCACTCGTATATAATTATTTCTTTTTGAACGTGAGGTATATAGTATTTATTATGCTCTCAACATTCCAGTTTCACAATATGAGATTTCTTTTTGTAGCAATTGAAGATGTACAGTCTGTGATTGGTAATTAATTAACTTTTAAAACTACGGTCACAAGAGTTATACAGATGGAGGCTTTACCGAACCCCTTACATGCACCAGTGAAACTTTGATGAATGATAAAGAAAAAAAAGGTATGATCCCAAACAGAGCCAGCTACATTATCCAAAACTACATGGTCCAAGGTGTGATCACTTGACCACCCCTATAGTAGCCAAGTTAAGTGAATGAGGAGGAGGGAGGATTGCGGTCGGCGTTGGTGCTTAATTGACGCCAGGCGTAGAGCGACTGCCGAATCCCGACTGAACCAGCTGGCAGTGGTGGTCTGGGCGGTGTGGTGGTGGTGGCGGTGCATTGGGCTGGAGGAAGAGCTACTAGTGTTATGCTGCCTTGAAGCGTGTATGCAGTACCAGGTCAAACCGCGCCATGTGTGCTGAGATTATAGGTCAACGTTTTCATAAACTCTCTACGTATAGTCGTTTCTAAATATATGATGGTATCAGTTTCATTTCTGAGCCGTGTTATTGCTATTGTGTAGATTAGTAGATTACCATAGTATTTTATTAACCCGAAAGAAAAACACCAGAACCATATTCCCTGGACTGGCTTCTTGTTATCTAGCCCACCATGGCGTGCAAACCCCACACCAGACAACACTGGAAGGACACACTGGCTGGCAGTCTCGGAAGCTCCCCAGCAACACACAGCCCAGAGTCAGCTTAGTGACAACTGGTAAGTGCAAAACTTAGAGGTGCAGCTGTATTAGAATACATGCAAGGCACAACAGATGTGCTGTGACTTAGATATAATAATTATTATGATATAGGCATGCTTGGAAGTAGGCTACAGATGCAAGGCAAGACAGGCTTATTTAGGGGTATTGTACAGTCGTGTTTTATGTGCTGTTGTGTACTGTACGTACATACATATTGCATGGGTGCCGGTCATAACTCATAACAAGTGTTTTTATTGTGGTAGGTTCACTTGAGTATAATGTGTAGTCTCTTCTCGAGCCCCAAAACAGCTGTACCGGTACTTGTTTTAATCGTGTATAAAGTAGAGAAAATTATAATGAGACGTGAATATAGATATCCCGATACATGCCCTGTTTCCTGTTGCTATGTAGCCTACTGTCTGTCCCCTCTACCCTTACATACTCGTATATTTGCAACCTTCACTGTACCAACACCTGCCTCCTCAACCAACATATGAATACTGTATGTCCCCTTTACACTCCCTATGTCTGTCATGTGTACTGTACTTCTATGTCAGTACATATTGTATCCCTATACTTATGTTTATACTACAGTACTTATGTGGAGCGTATGGGAGGTGAGAGGTTGGTTAAGAAGGTGTACTAGAGTGAGGTGGATGGACAGAGATGAAGGGGTAGACCTAGAATGAGGTGGAGGGATGGGGTTGAGAGGTATATGAGTGAGAGTGGCATTGGGTGGGAGGAAGGACGCCAGTTAACGGGGAACAGGGGTTCATGGAGGCGATTCATTTGTGGCCACCCCTTCGGGGATTGAGGCGTCGGGCAATAGATAGATAGATAGATAGATAGATAGACTTATGTTTTGTTTTGGTCCTTAGTTCTCATGTATTTCGTGTAACTGTTTGTAGTAAGTTATATAGTACTTAACCAACTAATTGTAAAGTTTCTTAGCTAACGAACAAAAAGAAGCTGTAAAATTTTTACATACTGTATATTACCCCAATGTGGATGATATAGTACACACCTATCTATATCTACAACTTTCCTCCACACCTGTGTCAATAATTATAATATGGTTATATCTGTCCCCTTTAATTGTGACTGTTTCATGTACTGTACCTACATTATATCTCTATCCCCCTTGTATATATATACTAGCTGCTCCGCCGCCCTTCGGGCGGCTAGGAGCCGCTAGCTCCTGCGGATTGCTGGCGGCCTGCGGCCGCCCTTCCATGGAGTATGCTATATGGAAGGAGCTTATTTGTTTCTTGGCATAGACAGTAGTAATCAGGCAGAAGCCTCCAATTTTCATACACGATCAAAGAGTTCTAAATAAACAAAGGATATAATAATACAACACTGATATGTAGCAAATGCAAACTGCACTACCACCACTACTACATCAACCACTACCACCTCCACTACTACCAGCAGCACCACCTATTCCCGCACCCCCCAAACCCACCCCATGTTTCAACATCTGAGACAAATTTAAAATGATAACGAAAAAAGGCAGAAATTATACTTACCTAGTGTGTGTTTGTGTGTACGGTAGTGGTACCCTAGGGATAGAAAATTATCATATACAAAAGGAATGGATCTTCTACTGTACAACTGTCATGACCCTCTCATATTACATAAAGATCGGATGATACAGACGTAGGCTACTTAAATTGTAGGCATTTCATTGGGTATCTAAATACAGTGGATAAATATTTCCTGACCAACACAAATCGTTCATATTGTCTGAAAAGTCTTCATTGTGGGCTTATTAAAAATAGACTATATATAGAATAGTTGGCCATGTATTATACTCCATTTTCTCTAAATCAATATTTTCTCTTTTATTCTGTGTCATTTCATTAAGTTTCGCTCACGCAATTGAATTTGCTTTTCTCATTACCCTAGTATCGGCATTTACTTTGAAAGCATATAGATGCATTGTAAACATTAGCTGACTATTGATATGACGATAGAAGTCATGACATAGGCAGACACCGATGAAAACGTGTTTTTTTTTTGGTGAATTGAGTGTTCGTTTAGGAAATGTTTAGATCAAGGATTCAAGTACTGGGAGAAGGATAGAAAACTCTCATGAGAATTTTGGTAGTCGTGGTACGGCAGAGTCACCTAGTGGCGATGGGGAATTACTAATAATTGGCGCCTTCACTTACACAGGAGAGATGGGCGGTTTTTCATTTTTTCGGTTTGTTAAAGTTAACTTTATGACTGAAATGGGGATTACTGGGTGCTCAACAATAAGTTCCACCAATATAAGTAGAATAAGGACCCTTCAAGTTTTCTCTTTTCAGAAGATCCTGAAACGCGCGATTTTACATAAGTTAGTAAGCTACGGAGAATATATTATTTTTTTAGAGTATGACTATATGCAGACCCAGAGCTATGCCAGAAAATAGAGACTAACCATATGCTGAGAGATGACGGAATCAGATTTACCCTGAAGAGAGTAATAATAAAGGGAAGGAGATGAGAGCTGGAGTGTTGATTCCTGCTAACCGCTAGAGGGGCCCCCGTCATCCACAGCGACGACATGAAAAGAACCGTGAGTGAGTGTGATCTCCTTCTCCAGCACCAGAGGCAGAATCCTTGTTGTTTAGGCAGCGTCTGCGTCTCTGTGTATTGTAAACATCCAGGTGGCGCGGGACGGATGGACGCCTACCACTACTTACATTATACGCCCGTTTACACACCGAGTTGATTTTTATGTAGGGTGTGTGTGTGTGTGTGTAATAATGTCGACATACCAGGTGCGGTCCCTAGAGGAGGCAGACCAAATCATCCGAGAACACGAGAGGAAGACCAAGACCACCTACGCCCTCCTCAGGTCCACTAAGAACTTCGGGTGTGTGGATGTCCCAGGTGAGGAAGGTAGAATTAGGAAGCAGCAGCAGGAGGACATGATTAACGAGGAAAAGGACATGATTAACGAGGAGTAGGAGGACATGATTAACGAGAAGGACATGATTAACGAGGAGTAGGAGGACATGATTAACGAGGAGTAGGAGGACATGATTAACGAGGAGTAGGAGGACATGATTAACGAGGAGTAGGAGGACATAATTAACGAGGAGAAGGACATGATTAACGAGGAGTAGGAGGACATGATTAACAAGGAGGAGAAGGACATTATTAACGAGGAGGAGAAGGACATAATTAACGAGGAGTAGGAGGAGTAGGCACTGTATGGGATAATTAACTTAGGGGCACTTAGTGAGTTAGTTAGGTAATTAGTCCAGTATCCTAAGTGAGTTTGGTTTATATGTTACTGCACGAGGGGTTAATTACTGGCATGGTCAGTCATAGAAGTAGGTTTTTTATAGTAGATGCCCTGTGTAAGTTAGGTTACCTCACGTTAATCATTTGGTAATATTAGTTCCTTGAATAATATTAAATAGTAAAACAATCAATAGTTTAATAGCAATGTTAGTAAAACCTGAGTTTACCCACAAACTGAAAATATTTATGTCGTACGACAGTACTGTACTGTACACCGTACGATTTATTAACCCAAGGGAACTTTCTTTGCGTTTGACAGACCCGATGATTAGTAAATAATGTGACATCTCCATAGTCCAGCTTGAACAGGAGCTGCTGCTCAGAGTTCAGCTCAGTCATTGTCCAGCTTTACACAATGAAGATAGTGTCACTCTTCGTTCTCTTTTTTTTTCTCAATTTCTAATTTGGGTCTCTCATACCCAACGAAAGTTGAGGCGAACTTTGTACCTGTCACTGAGGTTGAAATGGATATGATGCTGAAGCTATTAGATAGTAGCAGACCAAGAAAATCATGCTGGAAATCAACAGATAGAGCAATGGACTGGTTGACAAAAAAAAAAAAATTGTATTAAACAATTTACATCAATATTAAATGAGCTGAATTGCCCTGTTATGTCATTTATTTGACAAAGAAATATATTGTTTGGCATAAAAAAGTCATCAAAGTTGCACATACCGGTAATGGAAGTTGATGGCTGCTCATCCGTGACGTCACTAACCATACACATAGGCCGCGCGTCTCTTTGAAACTAAGAAATTTTAATGTCTAGGGGAGTTCTGAGGTATTATTGTGCTTTTACAGAGGAAATACTTCATACTTGGAACAGGGAAAACTGGAGACACTTCTGCCGTGGCCACCCCCTTGGAGGGAGTTCCTGGAGGGAACGAGGCGTTGGAGCTATAGATAGATAGATAGAATACTTCATCTTCACCATACCAGCCAATAGCTAACAATGGTGTTTTGTCCCAAAGTACAAAAAAATGAGTAGAAATGCACCAGAAAAGAGATTTATTAGTGTTGTGTGTAATAATTCTGTAGTAGCTGTCGGTACACTTGTGGCTGGTGACGTCACGAAACAGTGTGAGGTACTATATTTCTCCACCACTTATTTACCCTTATTTTTCGTGAATTTCAACTTGTATGGGAAAAATATTGGTACCTGTACAGTATTTCCATGATCAGGAGTGCCCATTTTATTGTATTATATACTTTGTACATGACCGTCAACTAGTCCATTGGAAGTAACGAAATCCATATACTGTATTGTGTATTTACAAGGGAACATGGCTAAATATTATTGCATGGATGTCAATTTTTTATTCTGAAAACAAGACCCTTATTTGATTGTCTCTCTCACGTTGACCTGTTCTTGCTAGAGGTTTGTGGTGGTCACAAGAGATAGTCCAGGCACCAAGCATTCATGCACCTTACCTCATTGAATACTTAACCACTTAGCCGCGGGCATTTTCTATTGCGGCAGCTCCCTTGCCTCTCTCCCGCACTTGCAGTCACTATGGAAACATCACATTTCATGACTAATAGCTTGTAAAACACTCTCGGTACATATATAAATGATACAGAATATTGAAATACAAATCTATAGATGTCTCCTGGTGTATTGTGAAGACTAAAATGACATCTGAAGGATGGGTAGCCACCTCACAATGACATCAACTCAATATTCACTTTTACACTCTATTAAACCTATATTTACATATCAAAGTAAATTTTCACACTCTAATTTCATATAAAACATGTCAGAATCACATTTTTCAATACAACAATATGAAATATCATGTCACTGTCGCTTTTACGTACATATATGTACTGTATAGTAATTACAGGAAAAGAGCAATGATAAAAATATGTCCTTCTACCCAGGTTATAGGAATTATGCTATAGCACTATTAAGTATGGTATAATTTTTTTAGTTAGCCATTAAAAATTAGGTTATCTTTTAATAAAGTAACTTTGTGTCTTATGTTTCAGGAGATACCGATACATCAAAATTTGTATTTTAATAATCAGATTAATCAAAGTATGATTCTGAAGATGGATTTTCATATTTCCAAAAATGGATACTATATTCATGTCAGACCTGTTGAAAGCTGAGACGGGATATGAAAAGACATAAGTTACTCAGGCTTAACAATCAATCATTGTATGGTTATTGGGCAGGAATTTTGATCATATAGCATGCAGTGAAAGAGTTAAATATAGTACCATATTCTTTGTGATAGCAATAGAAGACTTAGAAGAGAGTTATGCAACTTTTCATCAGAGAGATAATTTCATGTACAGAACAGTACCGTTACCATCCAGTTCCAGTACCAGTACGATAAGGTTTCCAGGAAAGTGTTGTTACCGGGTATTGTACAATGGCCATGTCTGTTTAGATATTCCATTAGGGTACTTTAGTTAGATATTATTGGTGTGTGTAGCTGTTGAAATAATCTTCCATGATGTGGCTACAATGGCATTTTCATTTTTGCAGCATGCGCCAATGATGAAAATGAAGTGCGATTTGAGACTGTGGGTGTCCCGTACTGTGGTGTGCCATTTTTTGTTGCTGGACTCAAAATCCTTCAGTGTCAATCATACAGAGGAAGAGGAGGAAGAAAGAAAAAGGAAATAAAAATAGAGGTATGTACGGTACTGTGCCAGCCTGTAGCCTCAGGCAATACCTGTACCACAAATGCAAATACAGTACTAAAGATAATTGGTTACATTGCTTTTAGTATTTTGTAGGCATGCAGTTACATCTATTGCATTGTTTTATACATGACTGAACACTGTCTGCTAAGTTTTGTGGTGCAGAAAAATGGATTTCTGCTCAAAACCTGATACTGTATTTGCTTTTTAGTGTACTGGTATTTATTACATGTAATTGACATTGTTCCAGAAGTATCTTACACAACAGTCAACTATTGTTTTAATGGCTATTTATGATAATCTTGTATCTGTATATCTGAAGAACAATGAAGTAGTGTTCATGAGACAGACCTTTTTCCCATGTACTGTATGTTTACTGGTAATCTTTATGTGTAGTACAGTATATGCAAAGCATCTTGAAAGAATTAGCCCCTTTTTCTGTACCATATCTTAATTTGTATTTCTGTGAGTGTGTAAGCACATAAATAGGCTCACAAGAGCCAAGTTACTCCTTCCAGCATAAAGAACACTACAGTATGTGTATTTACTGCTCGGAAGTAGTTTGGTTTTTGCAGAAACATTTTATATTTTTGTTAAAGCTAACAGGGTCTGGAGCTGGTGTTATTGGGGAGGCGGGTGTTGGTGATGCTGGAGGAGACGATGATGACCACTTACACTCCAAACCAATGCTTAAAAAGAAGAAAAAGACGGGTCGAGCACACAAAGTTGGCTGCACTGCAACCATCATTATGAAAGAAGTTATATACTATCCCGAGTTTCAGGTAATGTATTGTACCACAACATTACTGAATCTGTAATTAGAAATCTTGACATGCTTGACTTTTTCTTTTCATATAAAATATGGATGGTTGTAAATAGACTTGAGAAAGTATCAGTAAATTCTTAGGTTTGAGCATTTTGAAGCCAATGATGCTAAGGTATTTAGGATGTGCCATTTGTTCCAACGATATCATACCAGGTTGGTACTTCTGCTGAGCTGCCAGCATTTATGTACAGTATGTCGTTTTTTTAACGGGAAGTTTTGTATGTTAGATAAGTATTTTGATACAGTCTTTGTTTGTTAAAGCCAGCTACTGACATTACAAATATTCTTCTAGCTTTTTGAACACTCGAAGAACAATCGTATTGCTGTGGCCCGTCAACTGAAGGATGCCTTGAAGTCCAAAGCACCAGTGCAGAAAGATCGCATAATATACGTAACTGTACCTGCGATGTCAGATCACTTCGGGCATTCAGTTGGATTGGTAAGATTTTGTTTTCGTAGTCTTACTTTATAGAAAAAGAGCGAGTTGTAAGCTATATAATATCTGATATTTCATTCCATATTTGTAATTATAGAGTACAGATTATCTTTCGTATTTGTAAACAGTACTGTACTTAAGTATTTTCAGTTAAAAGATCTATTCACATACAGAAGAAAATTTGGTTGAGTACTGTATCGTGACATATAGTATGCTTTTCACTAAATACACTATTTTTCTCTTTGCTTTACAGGGAACAACGAAGGTCAGTAAAGCAGCTGCTTTTGTTTTGTGAATCTGCAAAACAAATTATGTATAGGAAAAGTCATCATAATCAATACAGTAAAAGTCCCTTAATCCGGAGGTCTATACCTTGGAATGCTCGCTCCCACGGAACTTTTTGGGCCCACCAATTTTACCCATAATTACTGTATCCCAAATTATTGAAAACAAAAAAAATGAAAAAGTAATCTCCCGAGATATAATTCAGTGTTGTGAGTGTCTACATTATTCATTATGGCTGCTAATAAACCACCAAAGAAGACCACTAAGAAGTTGAGACCTCATTATGAGTGTCAGACTGTCAGCTATGATCCTCCCGACACTCATAAATTACGTGTGACAGCTAGTGGTGCCAGGTCTGATGCACAAAATTTCCCTATTCGCCTCAATGAAACCCTGTCTACTCTTCTCTTGAACATTGACGGTCTTTATTTTTGGTATTTCGTTTGGTAGAAATTTCCCTGTTTACTCTTGAACTATCTTTATATAATTTCCTTGTGTGAACTACAAAATTTCTCTGTTTTGAGGAATTTTGAAGTCCACACAGGGAAATTATATAAAGATTGTTTAAGAATAACCTGGGAAATTTCTACCAGATGAAGTACAAAAATGACCGTAATTGTTCAAGAATAAACAGGGAAGTATTGAGTCAAAAAGGGAAATTTTAATGGTGAAGTTAGGGAAATTTCGTCAAGCAGACCTGGCAACACTGCCTGGCAAGAGCTGCGATCCTCTCACCACCCCCTCCCTACCTCATAAATTACGTGTGACAGAGAAATCTGTATTTAAAAGTAATAAAAGTATTTTATATGTATTTTGGGGGGTATTTTTCGATAACACGCAATTTTTGCTAATTCGGAGGTTTCAAACTCCCCTGCCTTCCAGATTAAGGGACTTTTACTGTACCACGTTTCAAGTGATGGGGGGCTACTCAATATCATTCATTCACCTTTTTCACCAATTGGTTTCATTGATTCTCACCATATGCCCATGGCAACTTGGAACACTGCCCTCTACTTTTTAATTAAGTGATTTACTCACATTAGCCCTATGCCTTTCACTGATTACAACAATTCTTACTCTGTCAATTCATTGGACTCTGCACACACTTTTCAGCATATCCATCTTTGCTGGTCTTATATCAGTATAGGTACTGTAATTAATGCACTAATTGCAACTATGCTACCTCATTTGTGGCAGTTGCTTAGAGTGTCACATGCGCCATTTGAAACAAGCATTAATTTATATTACTGGTATTCATTTGAATGCTTGATCTATCTGTTTATTGTAAAGACTTTATGCTTACCCCTGGCCTTCATCTGTTATAAACACAGCTATGGAGAAACCTCATTGATCTGTTGAATGTGATTCACAGTTCTTGTCCTTGACCCTTACTGCAATTGCATGTTGCTTATGATAAAAGTTAAAAAGTGATGCAGAAATTTGAGCTATTAATTTCAATTTGAGTACCCATTCTTCGTCCTCATCACTGCCAATAGAAATAGGTGAATTATGAACTCCATCCCATGCATCTACTTTCCACCCATCACCATCCATTCTGTCAAATATTGTTCTGCTTAGCAAGGTGACTCTTTGCCAAAAATTAACAACAGTCATATTCCGGTGACTTAATGATTCATCTGTTGACTCATGTTCATATGCTTTTTGTTTTTGTGAATTGAGCATTCAATCTAAAGAAGTTGAATATGTAGTATACAATTTTTGTGCATTGAGCAGTGGTGCTAAATTCAAAATGCCAAACCTGCTGCAGTTCTTTTACAGAGTACACTTTATATACTTGTTGTTGGAAATAATTAAACACTGATCTTGACTTTCATGTGTTAAAAAGAAGGATTTGTGTGTTAGCATAAGAGATGCAAAAAAGTACAATATGTGCAGCAATCATATGTGTAATTGACCTATTAGTTATTAATTTTCCTGAATTATGTTGAATATTAACTGTACTTTAATTCCCTGTGTCTCTTTCAGCAAGGGGCAAAGCGTCTGTTTGTGAAAAATGATTTTTATGGGCATAATGAGCCAGGTTCCAGCAAAAGGGTATATTATCCTGTTAAACAAGAAAAGCTGAATGTGGCTCAGCTTGCCAAACGGATGAAAGTGGATGAAGATGACACTGAGGCCAGAGCCAAGGAAGTTCGGGAAATGCTACAGAGTATCATGGGGCTTACTTATAAGGTTAGTTTTCTCAGGAATTTTAAGTTATTGTTAACATGGGAAAATCCAGGGGTAGGTTTAGTATTGGTCCTCTGATTGCCAGGATAATTTTTTGTGATCATATTGTACCTAACTCCAGATAAAATAATTTTGCCAGATTGCTTCTCCTGGTACAGTCCTCAAGACTACAATGTATTTGAGTAAAATTCCTTCCTAATACTGTACTATTTCATAATGTATCATACCTAGCTCAGGTTGATATTTTCATTTTAAATACCTGACAATCAAAGGTCTAATATGGTGCAGCGTTAAAATTTATATTGAATGAATTAAAACGATAGGGTTACATGATTATTAACATGAAGTGGCGTCCCTATTGCCCACCATTCCTGCAATGGTGCAGCCAGCCTCATATCCCCTACGATACAGGGGGCAGTGAGGGTTGGGGACCCTGCTCTCTATCAGTGACCTCATCTAAAGCTCAAATAGCCTTGGAGCTGGACCCCTTGCCTCTCGGGGGTCCTGCACTGGCACTGGAGCCTCCCCATCCCTTGAGAAGGGGAAGTGAGGTATTGATAATGACGATATGTATGTTGGCTTAGGGAAGTAGCAGCCCTACTACCTTCCATTTTTTGAAAAGGTGCAGTCAGTTTCATATCTCTAGCACAGGAGGGAGAGTGGGTTGGGGACTCTGCTACCTGCTGTATGTCTCCCATTAAATGTACCATATTAAGAGCCTTGGTACTAGACCCATTACCTGTCTGGGACTCAGTATGGCTGTTTGAGCCTATAGGAAAGAGCATCTGTTTTCTGTCCTGATTGACTTACAGGGCTGACATAACAATAACTCAAAAGTTGTCACAGGGAGTCATAACAACTTATATATATTTAGAGCGGATGTCACCTAAAGCGCCCTTTGCCCTGCCATCAAGCAGTGGCCACTAAATCACTGACTGACTTAACAATAATTGCATAGCATCAAGTGGGAGACGGCAGAAGGAGGCCTGTTTCTAAGTTTCTCAAAAGAAGTTTTTTTTATTATGGTGTATTAAAGTTTCATGTACAGTACTTGTTAACTTGGCTTTCTTGTAATACCAGTACCATAGTCCAGCAACATCAAATAGTTTATGAGCTATGGGTTCGAAATTGGAATGATTGGTGTTGTGGAAAAATGTTCCCTTGGTGAAATTCCCCTGATATACCCAACTAAACAGATCTATACCACTTAGCTCTTTATATTAAAGACAAGTACTGTATATTCTTTTAAGTTTTATGAATTTGAAATGTTGTTTTTTACTTGAGTAGCAACCAGGGACAACTGAAGCCTACCGTGAGCTGTACAAAGACCTGCTTGCTGCTAAAGTGAAGTATCTTCAGACGATGGATGCATTGCTTGGGGGTGCACCACCTCTTCCACAGATCCATGTTGTTGATGGAATTGTAACACAAAATGGAGATACTTTAGGTACCGGTATGTATCTTGTATTTACAGTTCACATAATTACTCGGTTGTCTGCCCTAGGGAGACCCTTAATTGGATCCTTGCAGGCTTTAAGAAGTGGTCAGGGTTAACCAAAATGTATCTTCGTGTGATTAACTTGTGTTGTTTGTATTATGTAAAAATCATACAATGAAGCAGGAGATGTTATGTGATGCAAACATGTGTGATATGAAGGACTTGGTACTTGGTATATTTTTTCTTGTAACAACATAGAGCTGTTGGTGATCAAAATCAACTCTAGCAAGTGTTACATAAGATCTCCTGGGAAGAACAAATTATTCCTTGTGCATGTTAAGAGGGATAATGAGCCAGGTTCCAACAAAAGTGTTTTTAATCTTGTTAAACAAGAAGAGCTGAATGTGGCTCAGCTTGCTAATTGAATGAAAGTGGATGAGGATGCTTACGTGATTTGAGCATGCAAATGTGCTTTATAATAATTATGCATGAATGGTTTTGTGTGGTATATCTGTTTACAGAAATAGAAATATACAACATTGGTATGTTCATTGATGGTCATTGTTTCTCTTTTGTTGATAAATTATTTGTGTTGTAATATACAGTACAGGATTTATCAGTACAATGATTAACAAATCTGATGTTGTATGTCTATTAGTTTTTCATTAATTCAGTGTATATTCTTCATATATTTTGAATACCTGTAACAAAACTCACATTCTATGTTTATGGTTTATGTTACTGAATATTTAATGCAGCTTATTTTAAATGCATACTGAATTAACAGCACAGTTAATAATTTGGTTTGAAATTCCAATAGCACCAGAGGCAACAGGTGGTAATGTGAGCAGCACCGGAGAGGGGACTTGGTCAGTGGCACGCACCACAGTGGCAACAACAGCCTCAGCTGCCACTGTAACGTTACCACCTGCTGTTGTTACCACTACCACTACCATTGCTGCCAGTGCTGCTACCCCTCAGGTCCATCAGAATCCTCCATCTGTCACACCAGCGCCCACCACCACTGATGGCAACAACCCAGAAACTAGTATCTTTATTGAAGCTATGGAGGCCATTCTCAACTCTCAGATGTAAAAATCATCAGGCTATATGGTTGTTTTGAATTAAGTTATCATTTCTTTTCTCATATCTTCATAAGGCCAATTGCAAGAAGAGTCGAGGGCTAGACAATGACCGGGGCATGAAACCATCGTAATGGCCACTCTTATTACCAAACTTATGATAACTTGCATGTTGCCTTTAAATTAATCAATGTTTTTGTATAGGCTATATTATTTCTTTCAGGTTTAGTTTGTATATTTTTTCTGTTGATGAATGAAACCACTTTTTCTATATTAGACTATCATTGATATAATAAGATTCACCTAGTAATGTAACAGCCCAGTGAAAAGCAATTGCAGATGAAAAGTGGTAGTTTCTGCATTGCATGATTGTTGGTAGCAGAAATGGTGAATAAAGCACATGCATCAGGGGTGATAAGAATGACCTTGGTTGAGAGTGAGGTCTTGAGGTCTGTGTAAGGTGTCATTTTGGAATGGTTAGTAAGGAACTAGGGTGATCTGTGGTGTGGAGCTGGTGAATAACTAGGAATTCATTTGCAGTTTAATATTTTATGTTATTATTTATTAGTATGCAAACCTTCATTTCCTTATGTGTTAGAAAGTTCAGAAAATATTTGACAAGTTACTGTTCAGGGGGTATTTTTGAAGATAAGACAGGTACAACCTATAGATACCTACCTAGATTCATTCTACATAGAAAGAGAGATAGGATTTGGACAATTACATATGAGTGAGGTAAGGTTTATAGAGGGATAACCTACTTGTTCATGACCAAAATGGCATAACTTGGTAGAGTACATGTACATATTTTTTCTGTTGTCCAATGGTTAATGATACCTGGAAGAATGCAGGTACTGTATTGTATTTAGGTTAGTGTAGGCACTATCAACGTAATCTGACTTTAACACTGCTGCAAACATTTGTATGAATAATGAAATGGTTCCTACTGCCTGACTTGACCGACCATTGTACATAATGCAGATTAAGTAAGTGTAAGACACTGGGTGACTGAACAGTTTGAAGCACAAAGTATTACCAATGTTACTCATGTGTTAACCAAGTTTAGGAGTGATATGTTGTTATGAAAACAGTATTAAATTTTGTACTGTGATGTAAGGCTACAGCTTATAGACATTCTATTGTACTTTAACAGAGGATATGTATATGTAAACATTTTTACCTGAATGTAGCAAAGTAGTTGCTTTGAGTAAAATATATATAATAGATATATATTTCCAAGATAATCTTATGTTTCCTAGACTTAAGTTAATGGTTTCACTAATATTACTAAGGCCACACAAGTGAAACAATGTTTTATGTATGTTTTTGTTTAGCCTAAATTTCCGTAAATAATCATTTTTACACTTAAGAATTCATATGACAATGCTGACATAAATGTCTGAAATAGTTTTAATATGATAAAAATTCATCTCCCTTTATGAAACAACAGCTTTCTCTAGTATTTTATTCTCAATTTGAGTGTACAAATTTGCATAGAGTCCTTCTGTCTTATTGCACATTGCCCCATTCATCATATAAAGATGGTTATATCATGTATTTCATTAATTTAATTGTATGCTCATTGGAACTGGATATGGAATTGAAATACAATTTCTGTAACTAAAATAGGAATAGCACTTCATATCAGTTTTCTCATTGGCATATACAATTGATTGACCTTGGTGTGAAACAGTTTTAGGCGACGAGAAAATTGAGGAAGAAAAGGAGTTAAACATTTTTGGAACAGTGCTGCGAAAGCATGAGAGGCAGAATCAGAGATAGATTAGTGTGGGTGAGGCAGGCCATAAGTTGAAGGGAAGAAATATGAACAAGGGAAAAATGCACTGAAATACAGTATACTCATAGTTCTGCCAACACTGACATGTGCATCATGGACATGGAATAGGGTGCAACAGTCTAGAATAAATGCAGTGAGAATTAGCATCTCGAAAGGAGCATGTGGCCTGATGAGGTGGGATGGAGAAAGTTATGAGAACATGTACTAGAGATGTGGTTTGATTGAGAAGGCAATTGGCGTTCAGTGTGGGTGTATGAAAGGATGAAGTGGTGGTGTAGTTTCCCAAACTGTTTGGCTAAGCAGTCTCTAGTCCAGTTGACTGTAGCCACGCAGATGCTCGGGCCCCCAAAAGGGAGCCAGGGAGATAGTGTGATCTATTTCTTCGAAAGCAAGAAGAGGGGACCACTGGCTCGTGGGCATGTACCCCCTAAGCCAACAGATGAACCCATCAACAGTAGCCTCCCTTGTTGTGCCATCCAATTGGGCAATCTCGCCAGCTACCTAGAAGAAATGAGAAATAGGAAGAGATACAGACAGATCAGGCCAAGGTGTGGTTGAGGATGCCAAATTCCTCATTTCTGGATAGAATCAGCTGGAAAAGGTGATAGAGAGGTGGGACAGCAAATGCGAAGGAAATAAAAGGAATGGAGGACCACTTGAACTAAAAAGAATTGGCTAGGACTGAATTGGCGCAAAAGCCCTTAAAGTACTGCCCACATCACCGCAGGCAATACTACTACTACGGGGAGGACTAAATGTAATACAAAGAGGTGTTTAAGGCAGGATGGCAAAATGGAGTTTATAAAGGACAAAGGTTAGTAGAGAGCAAGACTAAGACCAAAAATTTGTCACCTTTTGTTCGTCTTGTTCGTGTTTTCGTTGTTACTCACTTCTTTCGTACATACACACAAACACAGGAGTTCTGTGACAAAGCAAGAAAAGGAAAGGTAAGTTGCATTGTTAGGCAAAAATTGTATAGTAGTTTATGCATAATACAAATGTGAACTACCCTATATATAATATTTATACTTATACTTAGGCATATACTGTATTAGTAATAATAATGATACTGATCTGGTTTCCAATCTAAGTTTAAATCAAGTTTCTTTTTTCAAGTATTGCTAGTACTGTATATTATCTTCCATATCATACAAGGAACTGTGTTACAAGTTTAACACATAAGACATTGTGTTTGTATATTACAAATAGCAGCTACTGCAGTATGTACAGTAAATATGCTGTGCCAGTACAGTTTAGTGAATAAGATACTTGTACTACATTACAAGAGATACAGAATCTAGTGTGACTATGACAATTTTGTTGTATGATCATTATGTATATTATGCAGTGTGTAATGCTTGACTGTACAGATAGTATTCTTAGGATTTTAAATATATTTAGATGTATAGTACATTACATGTCTTTTATAAACTCCCCTAGAAATAGGGTCTATAAAGTTTGATGCTCTTTCATGTTTCTCAAAAAATCATCCATACTTAGCAGTGTGGCAACTTTTTATTTTTTTTTATTTTTGTTGAATAGGTTCATTATAAGGGCATGGATGGTGTACCAATAACTAGAAAGATAAGGTATAGGTATTTGTCATGGGTGCTAAAAGAATAATAAAACTTCAGCCGGCAATGAAGACAATAAAGGTAAGATGGAAACATGAGTAGATGAGTGAAGAAATGGTGAAGGAATTGAATTCATAATTTTTCTGCTATGGTTGTGGCTGATGGAACTGCTTACATAATTTACAACTAATACTGAATACCTTTATTGAGGCTGAACTCTTAAGTGGTAATGGTATGTTTCAATAATAATATCTAGTTGCTCTGTATATTACTGGTTCTGAGGGATTTCAACAGTAAAAGGTAAGTTATATGAACCCTACAAATATATACCAGAATTCACTGGTTAAGTTTCTTTGCAGTAGAAGTAGTGTAGCTGTCTTGGGTGGGTTGTAATTAGACAGTAGTAGTATGTCTGGGTAGAAAGCGAGCGGAAGCACCACATCCTTCGATAAGGGTTGGACCAGCTCGCCACACGATGAGGCGCGTACTCCAACCCACGAAAGTTCACTTGTGTGCTAGTTCTCGCCAAGACAAGATGAGGTAAGTCGGTGTTTTAATGAAGTGATTTTTATTATTTTCTGTAGACGAAAATTAATAATAGATAAGATATTGCTCTGAAAATATTTAGTATGAACGAGAGTGACTAGTCTATTATCAAGAATTGTTTTATTTGATAATAATAGGTTTGACTGACCTAACTTTGCGTCTGAAAACCTATCAAATTCAAACCTTCATCGGTCTTGTCCGTTATTGACCCACGAACCTATTTTACAGTTCTTCACATCTTAATTTATAATATTTGTGAATAAGAAGAGAAGAGCCATGAACCCCCCCCAAAATGGAATGGTATCACTTAAAATATTCCGTTTTAATTTTGTGGTTATGTATATTTTTTTCTGACAATTATATTATAGTAATTTGTCTCTAACCATCTTTTGAATATTAGAACGAGTTGGAAAGAAATGCATGCCACAAGGACGGAGATAGCGGTGCTTTTGGTGGTGGTGGTTGTAAAGTCATGGTCTAATGTTCTGCAACCTGGTGAATAAAAGCGAGCTATTTGAGTTAATTTTATGAACCAAAATTGCACACACCAACAGCTATAGTTTCGGATCATTTTTCGAAGCCATCTCATTGGAAGGTGTTGCAGTACATTAGACCATGACTTTACGACTATGTATTCTATATCTCCTTTTGAACAACGGTGTAGTTTTCTTATTATAGTACTGGTACTGTGGCCAAACTCTAGTCCCCAAATTATTGTTACGGACACTACGGGCTAGAAGATGTCTTTCTTGACTAATTAAAGGGGTGTAATCGATCTGTTGTTTTTCAATATGGAAGGCTACGGATTTCTAACTGGATGTAGGCTACAGTTGGGGAATAATGTATCTGAACACTGTTGGCGGCTTTTGGCAACATCCCCAAAAGTAAACACGTCAATGAGAGAAAGTCTTTATGAATTGAAGGATAACTTTTATTTCACTGTCTGTGGTTGGTCGATGTCACCCAATATCAGTTATCATTATGTAGTAATGAATAAATGTTATCTATTCCTAACGTGTTTATCACTGACATTGTTACCAGAAGTCGTCAACGGTGTCCAGATACTTTGTTCCCCAACTGTACAAAGCAGATCCTCTGTTTATAATATACCGAGGCACAAGAGAGTCTGTTTTCTCTTAATTAAGTATGTAATCAAGGTCAACTCCTGACGATTGCATTTAGGGAGGAGACATCACTGGCACTTAGAGAATTATTCAAAGGCTCGTCCCCCCCTTTAGGAGTGATGGATGGACCCATGAGGTAGGGAGGCAGTAGTGGTGTTGAAGAAATGATACTCCATAAAAGACTATGATAAATAAATAATGAAGTTTATTTGGTTGTGACTGTGGCTGGTCAATTATCAAACGGGTCTATTATCTTCCGTCCTGTGGTCAATCTAAGGCTTCCTATGTCCCCCAACCCGTTTGAGGAGGTATAGAGGACAATGAAGAATCTAAGAGGGATAAATTTGGCTCTAGATCGGAGAACGATGTAAGGAAAACGGAGGAAACAGTACCAGTGTGATAAACCTATAATAATCCTCAACCACCTCTTCAGAGCGAGGTGGAAAGGAACGCCAACGGTGGTGGTGGTGTGGGCGTTGCCGTTGTTGTTGGTGGTGGTGGGTGTAGCCGGTCAAACAAGACCCCCGCCAAGACCGGATTGTCCCAGGCCCACCGACACTGCTAGTCGCCCTGCACCCTGCGTCTGGACTGGGGATGGTGATGACAACAACAGATTTGGATTCCTTAACTGGCTTATTGGAGGCTGTTCGGCGACCAGTGCCAGGTTAGTGCAAGATGTCTCTACTGTTCTGTAGTATTTATTCAAGGGAATGGAGTATATACAGTTTTGGCATTTGGGGAGATAATGATTCCTGCAATCTATACCAAGCAACAGACTGCATGCATTTATTTTTTAATAGATCTGATCTGTGTTCTTGTATATTTTGGAGGAATCACAAGCTTCCAATGTTCAGTACGTACAGTACCAGAAGTATATATCATCCATACGACATTGCGAGTACAGTGTCCTCATATGGTAGGCATCTGCAACAGTTACTGAACTGGAATGTTTTTTGTGTTTTATGTTGGAGAATGATGTACTGTGTTCAAAATATGTGTCAGAAGTACAACCACAGACTTGGTAATGACGCGTCGTCAATTAATTTCACTGCGAACCATGAACCCGTGACATGTGAAACTGAAGCACTAACTACAGGGGCCACATTACAATGATGATTCAGTTTCACACGTCACGGTTTCATGGTTCACAGTGAAATGAATTAAGTCTTGGGTGTATTATGTTCAAAATATATGGCACAAGTACAGCTGCGTTCGGAAATTCTTCGTACAACCAATATGGAAGGTGGTGGTCCCGATCCCACGGTCCCACCTTCATGGACGACGGGTTAGGGCTTTGAACCTCTCACGAACAATGATAATGTAGATAATATCGAAGCAGTTACATTCGTTCTAGTATCGAAGCAGAGTCATTCGTTCACCGACTATAAAGTAAGATCCAAGTTCAGTCGGTAAACGAGTGACACTGCTTCGAGGCTAACTAAATTCTGGTGGCTCATGAGAGGTTGGAAGCCGTAACCTGTCGTCCAGGAAGGAGGGGCCGGGGACTACCACCTTCCACATTGGGTGTAGCACGAATTTCCGAACAACGCAGTTGTACCAATATCATTCTTACGAAATCCTTAGACATGATAGTCATTATCACCTAATTTCCTGCAAGCCAACTGTACCCACCAACAAACAGACGACAACTATACAGTATTCGGGATGCTGTAGCCTGTATCGTGGCCTGTACTCTCGACCAAAAAGTTCCTTAAAGACCCTATGATGTAATAAGAAAATTGGATGTTAACGAATCCTTCAAATATTGCCACGAAACACCACCTATAAGTTCTATATGACAGGAGCTTGTTTCACGGCATGGTCAGGAGGAATCAGAAGCCTCCACTTATCATACACGAGCACAGGGTCCTTAAAAAGTGGGGAGTACAGTGGTAACAAACATAGAGCAACTGAATCCTCCAAACTATTCCAAGCAACATAGCACCATTATATTTATTCATCTGGTCCTGTGACTTCTCTTTCCATGTAGCCTGCATGTGTAAGAATTCCCTTGGCCAATCGTACAGTAACACTCACAAAATCAAATGTAAAGATCGTGTTCCTGCTGCTGCTCTCTCTGTCATCTATTTTGTTTATGTAATCTATTTTGTTTTGTTTATGTAATCTATTTTGTTTATGTAATTTATTTTGTTTATGCAATCTATTTTGTTTATGTAATCTATTTTGTTTATGTAATTTATTTTGTTTATGTAATCTATTTTGTCTATGTAATCTATTTTGTTTATGTAATCTATTTTGTTTTGTTTATGTAATCTATTTTGTTTATGTAATCTATTTTGTTTATGTAATCTATTTTGTTTATGTAATCTATTTTGTTTATGTAATCTATTTTGTTTATGCCATCGCAGTAACGTAATAATAGTTCAACAAAAGGCCAACTTCATATTGGGGTTCTTGAAGCTCTCCCAATTTTGAAAACATATTTTTTTTTATATATATTTTTTTTTTTTTCGACCAATCAGGGTACATGTTCATTGTGAGGGGATGACACACCGAGTTAGTTAAGGAAACTTTGGTAGTTGTTGTAGGTAGTTGTTTAGGAAATCACCTCCATTCACAACACTAGGTACTGTACTGTATGCTTGTTCCTTTAGTTATAACATTATATACTGTACATACTTTATGGATATGTTGTTCTCAAATGAACTTGAAATATATTATTCGTATAGGCTACTTTGGGTAACTTTCTAGTCGTAATTTCTACAAAACTGTGGATAATCAAACTTTCTAGTTATAATTTATACAAAACTGTGGCAAATCAATCTGTGTTTATTTCACTCTGAGTATAGTTTAGCAATGTCACAATATATACAATTTATACATAGTTATTTAGTTTGGTTTGTTAATCTGATGATGACACGAGGTTTATGTCGAAACGTTCCTAAACACGAACTGTGGTAGCAGCTCTCCTTTATCATTCGCTTTCGTGTTCACCCAAGTTAAATCTGTAGCAAGTATTGTATCTATCTGTCTATCTATGGTGCCGTATGACCTCGCTGTTGCGGCGCCTAATATCAATCAATCAAATCAATCAATCAATCAATCTGTCTATTTGTGTATCTTATATCTTGGGTATATGGTACGATGTGTGGTAAATAACAGAAGGTGAAGCATGTCTGGAGTCTTGTTGATAAGTCACGACAAATAATCCAGCTCACAGGAAACACAGAAGGTCAACAGAGCCAAGGCACCGGTTTAGGGTAAAGGGACGCTGTGATTATTATTATTATTATTATTATTATTATTATTATTATTATTATTATTATCATTTATGAAAGTGTCCCCCAAACAATGGTAAATTATTTCTATATTATTGGCATTGTTATATTCTCTTTGGTTAGCTGAAAATAAATATCCACAGGCGATACAGACCGTCAACCTAACTTTATCACAGTAACTTCCTCAGTACAAAGGTTAACACTGACTGATGGAAGCTCACAAACCAGGGAGGAGTTACAATATATATTCTTCTGTGATATTTTCTGTAAACATTCCCTTTCATCCAGGAAAGGAAAAAAAATACCTTACAGAATTAGGTTATTATATTATTTACAAAAAGGAGGAGGTATTATTCTGTGATAATTATTAATGGTTGTAAACATTCACTTTGAACCAGAATAAAACAAAACAAAACAAAGTAATAGAAACAGAATATATTATTATTATTATTACTATTTAAGATAGGAGGTATTAATGTGATTGAGGAGGTTAAAGGGTTAATGATTTGGTGTTATTGAAGTGTCCCTGGTGATGAGACAAGAGGGAGGGAGGGAGGGAGGGAGGGAGTGTGTTGGTTATACATACAGGGGTAAAATACGAGATGTTGGGTTGGCTTCTGGATTACACATGAAACTGGTGGGGCTTGTTACTTGTGAGGTAGCTACGAAGGGAAGGAAAGTGAACGAAAGTTACAATTTGTTGACAGGCAGAGAGGAATTTGTTGACAGGCAGAGAGGAAATTATTATTATTATTGTCTGCCTGTCAACAAACTATAACTTTTGGTCACTTTCCTTCATGTTGTAGCTAATTCACAAGAAGCGAGGCGTACCAGCTTCATGTGTGGGCAACTGTACGTGTGGAGGGCTGAAGGATGTCCATATCTAGGAGAGAGAGAGAGAGAGAGAGAGAGAGAGAGAGAGAGAGAGAGAGAGAGAGAGGAAATGGTAAGGGTGAGGAAGGAGAGAACGCTTTTGGTTTCCTGAGCCTCTCCATCATGGTACTCAGATAATACAGATAATTTTATACAGTCACGGTCAAATATCCTCCAAGGCCCAACGAAAGTGAACCATGAAACTGAAACTTAAGAACCAACATTAATTTTGATACTGCATGTCTTATAGCTGAAGTTTCGCACCAAGTTTCCCGAGGCCGTTTGACAATTTTTTATTTTTATTTTTTTAACTTCAATTTCGAGACTCTTAATTCTTTTCTTTCGAGGCCCCGAGATTATTGGGTGTCACACTATAGATGAGACAGTGGAGCTTCGTGGTGCATGATGTTGGTGGCAGCTATATAGGATACTCTTCTATCCCACTTTTTCAGATATTGACACCTTCCTTTTTATTTATACACGTCACATGCAGCAGTAATATATAAGAATCATTGTCCAAAAAGAAGTTGAGGAAATAAATCCAATCTAATAATTTGTCCAAAAAGAAGTTGAGAAAATAAATCCAATCTAATAATTTCTCCAAAAAGAAATTGAGAAAATAAATCCAATCTAATAATTTGTCCAAAAAGAAGTTTAGAAAATAAATCCAATCTAATAATTTAATAATACTACGGCCTTGTGGGACTACAGATAAAATATTATCAAGAGCAAACACCTTCAGGGATTCCCGCTTTCTCTTATGACTGTATTGTAGAGTGACGTCGCGGCGCAGTGAATAATAATAATAATACTAACAACAACAACAATGATAATAATAATAATAATAATAATAATAATAATAGTAATAATAATAATAATAATAATAATAATAACAATAATAATAATAATAATAATAACAAAAACAAAATCAAAAGGATGGTTATATGGGAACTGTTAATGGGAGAATTTCTTTTTGGTAAATATGGAGGGCTACTGATTCCTCCTACAACAGACCACTTCAATCATGGGTACAAATAATAAGGGATGTGTTGTTGTTTCTAGTGTGCAGAAACCTTCCAATTCAACACCATAAGAGAACCTCCCCTTAAATAATAATAATAATGAAGACTGTGTGTGTGTGCTATATCAGTCCACTTTATAATGAGATGAAATGTGTGGTTAGTGTTCATTATGTTTATCTATCAGCTGCATCCTTCACTTACATTATTATCAGCAGTTAGTTCACTTTATAATGAGGTAGGGGCGACGTGTGTGGTTTGTGTTCATTAAAAGATGATTGGATTACTTGAGTCATTACACTATCTATACTTCCACAATGTATACTTCTTTCTCTCACTTACATATTACTACTTTTTCTCACTTACATATTACTACTTTTCCTCATTTGTTTACATTATCTGTTTCGTGTGTTTCCTCTCCTTCGTTAAGTTAGGAAAGCTGTCAATCCCCATCCTGGATTCTGTCAAGCTATAGGGTCGAACTCAGTATGTCAAATTATATTATTACTCATCATTCTGTCAAGCTAAGTTTCTGTTAATTAATTGTCAAGCTAAAATCCTCGTTATGGTCAAGACAAATTTTCATACATCATTTTCAAGCTATATTATAATTATTATCAAGCTATATATACTCCTCATCATTATCAAGCTATACTCCTCATCATTCTGCCTTAAATTCAAGCTATATTCTACCTTAAATTCAAGCTATATTCTACCTTAAATTCAAGCTATATTCTTCCTTAAATTCAAGCTATATTCTACTTTAAATTCAAGCTATATTCTACCTTAAATTCAAGCTATATTCTACCTTAAATTCAAGCTATATTCTACCTTAAATTCAAGCTATATTCTACCTTAAATTCAAGCTATATTCTACCTTAAATTCAAGCTATATTCTACCTTAAATTCAAGCAATATTCTTCATCAAATTCAAGCTATATTCTACCTTTAATACAAGCACTATTCTTCATCAAATTCAATGTGTCTTCCTGCTGATTACCATTGCAGTTGTGATGGCTACCGGGGCCAGACAGAACCCCCCCACGTGGAATACGAAGGATACGACGGCTGGTACAACAACTTCGCCAGACCCAGCCTCGGAGCCATTGGTAGGACTATACTGTATGACTGTTATTAGGTCTCTCTTCCTTCAACACTCTCTTCTTCAGTACTGTATGTTAGGTCTCTCTTCCATCTACACTCTCTTCTTCCATCCATCAGTGCTTCCTTCTCTCTTCCTTCAGCACTTCCTTCTTCCATCCTTCAGTACCTCATTCTTCCATCCTTCATTCATTCATTCATTCATTCATTCATTTCTACAGTCAACTTTTTTTTTACCATCGACACGCACTTTCCTTCGTTCCTGTCGTCATTTCGTTACTCGCTTTCCTTCATTTTCATGTTTACTCTTCACATCATAACTTAATTAACATTCGACAATCACTATCCTTTCTTCCATCTAATATTATACCTTCTCACTTCCATACTTAATAGTGCTTGTGTGATTTATGTATTTTTAACAGCATTTTATTTTTTTCTGTTTTTTTTTTTGTTTTTTTGTATCTGTGTGTCGATACTGTGGGTTGTTGTTTGGTTTCTTGTCATTTCAGATAGAGAGAGAGAGAGAGAGAGAGAGAGAGAGAGAGAGAGAGAGAGAGAGAGAGAGAGAGAGAGTGTGTGTTACATCCTGTCAGGCGATATCACATGTAAAGGTTGCCCAACAGTGTACGCTATAGCTAACTAGTTAGTTAGTGTGTTAGTTGGTTAGTTAGTTAGTTTCTTTGTTTATTTGAGAGTTAGTTAGTTAGTTAGTTAGTTAGTTAGTTAGTTAGTTTGTTAGTTAGTTAATTAGTTAGTTTGTTAGTTGGTTAGTTAGTTTGTTTATTTGTTAGTTAGTTAGTTAGTTAGTTAGTTTGTTAGTTGGTTAGTTTGTTTCTTTGTTTGTTAGTTAGTTAGTTAGTTAGTTAGTTAGTTAGTTAGTTAGTTTGTTAGTTAGTTAGTTAGTTAGTTTGTTAGTTTGTTAGTTAGTTAGTTAGTTAGTTAGTTTGTTTATTTGTTAGTTAGTTAGTTAGTTAGTTAGTTAGTTAGTTAGTTAGTTAGTTAGTTAGTTAGTTGGTTAGTTAGTTTGTTAGTTAGTTAGTTAGTTAGTTAGTTAGTTAGTTAGTTTGTTTATTTGTTAGTTAGTTAGTTAGTTAGTTAGTTAGTTAGTTAGTTAGTTAGTTAGTTAGTTAGTTAGTTAGTTAGTTAGTTAGTAGGTTAGTTAGTTAGTTAGTTAGTTTGTTTATTTGATAGTTAGTTAGTTTGTTAGTTAGTTAGTTTGTTTGTTTGTTTGTTAGTTTGTTAGTTAGTGTGTTAGTTAGTTTATTAGTTGGTTAACCTGTCTATTACGTAAAGATCATTAATACATACAACTGACCTACTGCCATGAAAGTTAATCATATAGTCGTGCATATTTTAAACTAGGAAATCATGCATACACACACACACACACACACACACACACACACACACACACACATTTGTTTCCTTATTATACGTGATGAAACCATGAATGCACGCACCTTATAAAATTCTTCCCACCCACCCACCAGCAAAACCATACCAACCCACTCACTCACTCACTCACTAACTCACTCTCCCTTCTATTCCTTATCTTCCTTCCCCTCTAGACACCCCGCTGCTCCGTCTACTACCTCCTGCCTACAGTGACGGTGTGTATCAACCCGCCAACCGCACTGCCAACCCGCTGAAGGTGAGCGAGGAATTGATGAAGGGAAACAACGGTAGGCTCTCCAGAATCGGTCGAACTGCATTCCAGGTTTTCTTCGGTACGTCTTCCCTCCATGACCACGTGTTTGTATGTGTATGTGTGTGTGTGTGTGTGTGTGCGTGTGTGTAAATCTGTATGTACGTATGTGTGTGTGTGCGTGTGTGCTACATAATATAGTGCTTTGTTTATATATGTTTTCTTTTTCTTCTCCTTTTCTTCTTTCCCTTGTGTTTGTATTATTTTCATGATTACTGTCTTCTTGGTGCCCTGACCTTTCTGTTTATTTCCTTTGTGTCTGTTTTACCGTTGATGTATTTTTTTGTGTGTGTCTCATCTTTCTCTTCCTCCACTTGTGTTTGTTTGTGTTTGTTTCCCCCATTACTTTATTGTATTTTTTTCTGTTAGTCGTATTTTAAATTTTGATCTTTGTATTATTGAATTTGCTTTCTATTTTCCTTACAGGGGTGCATTTACATTTTTTATCTAATGGGTTATAACATAAATGGAAAAAAGATTGATAAAACCAAAGAAAACTTGGAAATTGTGTGAATTTATCTACTGTGTGCAATTTCTGCTTTATGTAATGTTATAAGAATAATGTATCATATAAACTAGAACGTTCAGACGGTGGTTTGTTGGTTGGTTGGTTGGTTACTTGGTTGGTTGGTTTGTTACTTGGTTGGTTGGTTTGTTATTTGGTTTGTTGGTTTGTTATTTGGTTTGTTGGGTGGTTTGTTGGTTGGTTGGTTGGTTACTTGGTTGGTTGGTTTGTTACTTGGTTGATTGGTTTGTTATTTGGTTGGTTGGTTTGTTATTTGGTTGGTTGGTTTGTTAGTTGGTTTGTTACTTGGTGGCTGGTTTAGCTGTTACTCCGAACCGGGAAAATATTAATCCATCTTTCATTTCACTTTACACAGGCAGGATCTATTTGTTTAGCGCTAAAAGGACTATTTCCCATTGGCTTTTATGAAACTTTTAGGTGAGCCAATATTAATCAATTTGGATCTAGATCACTCTGTGCTATCATGCTTTAAAACCAAACATCAGAAAGGACATTTTTATTGTTGTGTGTGTGTGTGTGTGTGTGTGTGTGTGTGTGTGTGTGCGCGCGTGTGTGTGTGTGTGTGTGTGTGTGTGTGTGTGTGTGTGTGTGTAACAGTGGTGAGTATTGAACATGATCAGTGAGAATATGTTTTAATTAAGGGGAAATAATTGGAAGGCTACTGATTCCTTCAAACAATACCAGAAACCAGAGGCCCTCAGTGGTACTAATAGGGGGATCTATTTCGTGGTATAGTTTGGAGAAATCAGAGACCTTCCACTACACCAACGAAAGTAACTCCTCTTAACTATTTCCCCCTGCAGCACCTCTCAACCTTTCGGCAGTTTTTTTTTTTTTTTTTTTTTTAATGGTATTTGAACCCTTCTGGCATTGTAGTATTTGTAAGCTATTGTGATGTAAGACCTTTTAGTTGTAAGTTAATGGCCATGGGAAATATATATAATTATACTGGTATTTATTTATTTTGATTTGGACTGTACTTATGCCAGTCAAAATAATTCGTGTGATTAAAGTCAAAGAAAGAGTATTTAGAGACCTGAGTCAGTCCTTCACCAATGATGAGCATTACAGGTCAGGGAGGGGAAGGGACTATTACAGGTTAGCAAGGGGCACGATATAATTTACAGGTCAACAAATGGATGCGTCTATTTACAGGTCAGCAAGTGGTGGAGGAGATTTTGGACGCCCAGGGAGCCGGGTGTCCGCCAGAGTACTTCAACATCGAGGTGGAGCCAGACCATGAGTACGCCACCACACACCCAGGACTCAAGGTGATGCCCTTCCTTAGGACCCGCTACGATATGACCACAGGATTCTCACCCAACAACCCAAGACAACAGGTCAGTGATGGAGGGAGGGTGAGAGGGTGTGAGTGTGTATGAGGCAACAGGTCAGTGATGGAGGGAGGGTGAGAGGGTGTGAGTGTGTATGAGGCAACAGGTCAGTGAGGGAGGGAGGGTGAGAGGGTGTGAGTGTGTATGAGGCAACAGGTCAGTGAGGGAGGGAGGGTGAGAGGGTGTGAGTGTGTATGAGGCAACAGGTCAGTGAGGGAGGGAGGGTGAGAGGGTGTGAGTGTGTATGAGGCAACAGGTCAGTGATGGAGGGAGGGTGAGAGGGTGTGAGTGTGTATGAGGCAACAGGTCAGTGATGGAGGGAGGGTGAGAGGGTGTGAGTGTGTATGAGGCAACAGGTCAGTGATGGAGGGAGGGTGAGAGGGTGTGAGTGTGTATGAGGCAACAGGTCAGTGAGGGAGGGAGGGTGAGAGGGTGTGAGTGTGTATGAGGCAACAGGTCAGTGAGGGAGGGAGGGTGAGAGGGTGTGAGTGTGTATGAGGCAACAGGTCAGTGAGGGAGGGAGGGTGAGAGGGTGTGAGTGTGTATGAGGCAACAGGTCAGTGATGGAGGGAGGGTGAGAGGGTGTGAGTGTGTATGAGGCAACAGGTCAGTGAGGGAGGGAGGGTGAGAGGGTGTGAGTGTGTATGAGGCAACAGGTCAGTGAGGGAGGGAGGGTGAGAGGGTGTGAGTGTGTATGAGGCAACAGGTCAGTGAGGGAGGGAGGGTGAGAGGGTGTGAGTGTGTATGAGGCAACAGGTCAGTGAGGGAGGGAGGGTGAGAGGGTGTGAGTGTGTATGAGGCAACAGGTCAGTGAGGGAGGGAGGGTGAGAGGGTGTGAGTGTGTATGAGGCAACAGGTCAGTGAGGGAGGGAGGGTGAGAGGGTGTGAGTGTGTATGAGGCAACAGGTCAGTGAGGGAGGGAGGGTGAGAGGGTGTGAGTGTGTATGAGGCAACAGGTCAGTGAGGGAGGGAGGGTGAGAGGGTGTGAGTGTGTATGAGGCAACAGGTCAGTGAGGGAGGGAGGGTGAGAGGGTGTGAGTGTGTATGAGGCAACAGGTCAGTGAGGGAGGGAGGGTGAGAGGGTGTGAGTGTGTATGAGGCAACAGGTCAGTGAGGGAGGGAGGGTGAGTGGGTGTGAGTGTGAGTGAGAAGTAATGAATGAGTAACTTAAATTGACCACTAGATTCTCACCCAACAGCTCAAGGCAACAGGTCAGTGAGAGAGTGAATGTGTGAGTGTAATAAATGAGTGAATTAAATTGATCAGTTCATTCTCGAGAGTTCAACAACCCTGCCTGTCCATGTACAGTCTGGGGCAATAATATTCATCCATACATTGGTAACTCAGGTAATAGTCAAGAGTTTGACAATTTCCCTCTGTTCCTTACCTGATAAACTTTGTAATAAATAGGATAAGTACCATCTATTGATTTACAACTAGTAGCTACGCACTACTTAAAACAAGTACATTGTATTATGTGAACGTGAAAATATTAGATGACATATTGTTTGAGTGACCCATATGTGGATGATTATAATTGACCCCGAATGTATGTCTAGATGTATGTAAGTGAATCTGTGTGTGTTTGTGTGTGTGTAGTAAGTGTCATCATAGATAATAATTGTGTGGATAATAATTGTGTACGTTGTTACAGCTGAATGAGATCACGCCGTACATGGATGGAGGTCTGGTGTACGGCATTGCCAAGGGGTGGGCCGACGTACTGAGGCTCAGGCACGACGGCCACCTGGCACCGAACGGTCAGCTGGCAGAACACCATGAGGTCAGTGAGACGGAAGGAGTGAATGATGTAGGAGGAAATTTTGCATCGTAACACAACGAGACGAGGTGCACGTTGTCTATTAGACCATGAAGGAAATGCTCTCTTTCGTCGATTAATTCCTATTATTTTATATATATGTATATATATTTTTTTTCGTGTGTGAAGATGAATTTCTGTAGCGTGGTATATTATGATTGTATATATTTAATTTTCGTGTGTGAGGATGTGTCTGTGTAGCGTGGTGCGTGTGTTCCTTCCAGCTGGAGGGCTTCCCGGCTCAGAACACACAGAGGCTGCCCATGGCCAACCCTCCCCCGCCTGCCAACCACAGCCAGTTCGTACAGAGGAGTTCAACAGCACCAGTCGACAGGTTCTTCAGTGAGTACTCTCGTTTAATGTATACATATTGTTGTTGTTTTTGTAGTGTTAGTATTAGTGGTGGTGGTAGATGCTGTTGTTGTAGTTGTAGCAGTAGTAGTTGTTGTTATTATTGTTGTAGTAGTTGTTGTTGATGTAGTAGTAATTAGTTGTTGTCGCTCATGTAGTAGTAGATGTACCGGTAGGTGTTATTTTAGTTGTTTCTCTTGTTGTTTTTATCAATCCTTCAGTGGTGCTTAGTTACTCTTTACTTGTTTGACGATTGTTCATTTAATTCAGGGAAAACTGTTCAGCTATCCAGATATGACCAGATTTGGGTGAGACGAAGGGTGATCTGAATAATGTTCGTATACCCTCAGAACTTGGTAATCCCCGGGGCAACGAAAACCCCTTCTTGCTGACGTTTGGCATCGTGTGGTTCCGCTGGCACAACAAAATCGCCAATTACATCTACTCACAACACAATGACTGGTCAAGTAAGTCCAATTAAGGGGGTGCGGGAATAGGGGGACAGGCTTGGGGAGGTTTAAGGGGTGCAGGGGTGTGCGGGAGTAGAGGCACAGTCTTGGGGGGAGGGGGTTAGGGGGGTGCAGAAATAGGGGACAGACTTTCTACCCACCCCGAGCCTGTCTCCTATTCCCGCACCCCCCAGTCTCCCCTTCGCCTGTTCCCTACTCCCACCCCCCCTTAAGGAGAGTGTGTGATTCTATAATAATTTCAGGAACAACAATCCTTCATTATATTTCAAGTTTGTCCATCCAGTTATGATATTAATTAAGTGATTTAATCTGATCAATGACGTACGAGGAATACCTTTATGAGTAAGTAAATTTCGGTTTTATGTCTTTGAAATAATACATGTACTGAATAATACATACGGGAAGTTACAGTTCCTTGTGGTATCCATTATGTTCTGTGAGTTTTGTATTCTTTCGTGAAGCTGTACCAACGCACATACCGTAACAGACTTGACTCATCAATATGGAAGATTCATGTAAAATATTGAAGGTATTTTAAGTGGAAAGGAAGTATTGTCTACAGATGTGGATATTCCTGATTTGACTTTTACTCTGCAGGCGAACGTATCTTCAACGAGGCGAGGAAGTGGGTGATCGCTACCTACCAGGCCGTCGTTTATTATGACTGGCTACCAAAATACGTACGCAGCAGTCCCACACCGTATATGGGTAGGTTTCCGGGCCAGTTTCCTCGTCAAAATACTTATGCAACAGTCCCACAGAGTATATGGGTAGGTTTCCGGGCCAGTTTCCTCGTCAAATAAGAAGGAATAATGATACGCAGATGGTATTGTCGTCTGGAAAGTTTAATCCATATCTGAGACAAAATGATTTTTTTTTTTTTATCTCGGATGATACATATTTAAGGGTTTTACCTTGTTTTATGCCATAGTGTGTCACTCCTTTACCCCACGGCTCATTAAGTTACTGTCTTTTCCTTACCTCTCTTTTTTTTTTCAGGAAACAAGGCCATATCCCAAATATTACTAGGTCTCTATCTGTCTGTCTTGTACTCGTATCATAAAGGTGATAATAAATAATGTTCTCTAGAGTATGTACCCTCAAATTACTCCATCCTTTCCTTCCCCCACTTTTGTTTTCCAGGTTATAAGGCGACGGTGGATCCCCAGGTAAGCCACGTGTTCCAGACAGCGGCCATGAGGTTTGGACACACGCTGGTGACGTCCGGGGTACACCTGAGGAGCAGAAGTGGGGAAGGCTGCAGGACGGTGCCTTACGTACTAGTGCCGGGACCAGGACACCACGGCGGAGTCAGGACGTGCAACTCTTTCTGGCGCTCCCCGGTCAGTCTCTCTGTGTGTGTGTGTGTGTGTGTATGTGTGTGTGTGTGTGTGAGTGTGTGTGTGTGTGTGTGTGTGTGTGTGTGAGTGTGTGTGTGTGTGTGTGTGTGTTTGTGTGTGTGTGTGTTACTGTATCTGTCTGCCTGTTTGTCCACTTCTTTACTTTCTGTGGTCTGTGTCTTGAGTGACAAAATCAACTGAAGTGGCTGATGGTCTTTGCAGGAACTGTTTCAAAACGACGCCAAAAACTTCGAGAGATTCCTGATGGGACTGAGCAGCCAAAGCACCGAGGAGGAGGATCACATTATCGTCGATGATCTGAGAGGTTCGTGATGGACTCCACTATCAATAAGGGAAGATTATTGTTGGTGAATTGGAAGGATACCGGTTCCTCCCAACTATGCTATGAATCATAATACCTATTAGTACCATTAAGGGCTTCTGCTTTCTGGCCTATGTAGGAGGAATCAGTAGCCTTCCATTATGCCAACAAGATATTTTCCATATATTATGTCCAAGGTTGGTTCCACACGAGTACATTTCCACCACTACTTCTTGTCCTGTACATGTACATCGTTGTGTTGTCAGATGTTTCACCTCCAGATATTCTAATGTCACTCAACCCTCTGAGGAAAAGTAATTTGTTGCAAAACGGAGAAAGTCATCCTTTGATCAACTAACTGAAGACAATATTCCAGTCTGATTATAATTGTATATTTGACTTTCCTTCTTATTCAGCTCTCTCCCTTCTCTCCTTTCCATTTATTTTAGTTTGATATATATATATATATATGAGGAAAGTCCCAAAAGCAATTTTTCGTTTGTAGCAAAAAGTTTACTTCTTTGTACATTATTACCTTTATAAGGTGACACACGAGTATACAAACAGTAATCTTCCCACACGATGATGGCAATGGTGAACAGTCACACTGATATTCCTCAGAGATAATGAATGAGAGGAGTACAATTCACTTTCCATCTTTTTATTGCGGTAAAATGTCTGGTTTCAGGTCGTGTGTTCGGTCCCCTGGAGTTTTCTCGGCGTGATCTGATGGCCGTCAATATCCAACGTGGGCGAGACCACGGTGTACCCGACTACAACACAGCCAGGCATCATTTTGGCCACGATAAGCTTAACAACCTCAGCCCGAACGAGTTCAGGACGAAGACTGGAACCAAAGTTTCTAATGAAGTAAGATGATGAACTCACTACAGTCTCACACATTCTGATCATTAATATAACTGTATTGATAAAATTTAATTATGGAGTAATTATTGCTAATTAAATGCTCCAAGTCTAGCACAGAGTTAGATGTGGTTTAGGATTCACGTCTGAAGGAGAGATGTGTTGTGTGCGTGTATTATCTGTGCTGTGTGTGTCAGAGTCTGATGATGTGCGCTTTTATGTATAGGTGTGGGGATGTAGGTTTGTGTGTATGCTGAAAGTGTGTATGTATGTATGTACCTGTGAGTTTTTCTGCCTGCGTGTATGCTGAATGTGTGTGTTAACGTGTGTGTGTATGTATGTATGTAGTTGCTCCGACAATTTATCAGCGTGTGTGTCCCTAGATACTAAGAAAGTTGAGTGGGCTGTACGGAGAAGCGGAACACATGGACATCTGGGCTGGGGGTCTACTGGAAACAACAGACGGGCCAGGTCAGCTCTTTTCTAGGTAAGGTGTCCGTCTGATAAAGGATCGTATAATTACATGCAAAAAACATCTATGAATAATATTTTTGAATAAACTAGTGTACTGTAGGTCGAGTCGAGAATAATAATAATAATAATAATAATAATAATAATAATAATAATAATAATAGTGTAGGTAGTGTAGTCACATTTCATAGACTATTATTCTACCTTTCTTGGTGAGCTAGTCTGCTTGGTGTAGTAAATAATTCATGTGTAATGCTGCCTTCAGGACCCTGTGAATGTGCATGGGAACTATAGGCTTCTGGTTCCTCCTGACTATGCCACGAACCAAGCTCCTTTCATATAGGTGTTTTTATTTCGTGGCAATATTTGGAGGATTCATTTACCTCCAATTTTCTTACTACATTACAGGGTCCTTGAAGATCATTGTAGGAATATAGCTATGTAACATGACTTTGGCGTTGTATTTACAATTATAAAGCTTAGTTGGCTACAGTCTTTATTTTAGAATATGCATGAATATATATATAGGTTTAAGGGGAAAGTTTTGTGTTGGTAATTTTGGGGCAATTGAATCTTCCAAACTATTCCAAGCAACAGAACAGCATTATTTTTGCTTTTCTGGTCCTGTTTCCTAGCATAGCATACCTTAGAGTAATAAATTAAGGCACTCCAATGTACCCCAAAAAAGAATCACCACTTTTAAGATGGTTCATAAAAATGCGTATAGGTTATATACTATTATGTTGTCTGTCTGAGTTGTGTACAAAAGTTTCCCTCCTCTTCCCCACCAGCGTCATCCTGGACCAGTTTGAGAGGACAAGGGATGGTGACCGCTTCTGGTTTCAGAACACGAGGAATGAGTAAGTTGATCATTGTGTAGCAGACGTTAATATTCTTGTGGCATTTAAAATCATCTTAATTAAATAGATATTAGATGAAGAGATGAGTTGATCATTGTGTAGCAGACGTTATTACTCTTGTGGCATTTAAAATCATCCTAATTAAATTGATATTAGATGAAGAGATGAGTTGATCATTGTGTAGCAGACGTTAATATTCTTGTGGCATTTAAAATCATCTTAATTAAATTGATATTAGGTGACGGGAAAATATTTGTAACGTTTTAAATCATCTTAATGGGGTTTATTACAGGGTTAAGGGGGTGCGGGAATAGGGGGACAGGCTTGTGGTGTGTTGAAAGCCTGTCCCCCGATTCCCGCACCACCTTAACCCCCCCCCCCCCAAACCCCAAGCCTGTCCCCCTACTCCTGCACCCTTCATAAACCCCCCAAGCCTGTCCCCCTATTCCCACACCCCCTCAATACACTAGGGAATATACAAGGGTAACTTAGGACACACACACAGAGATTTGGGCATACTAATAAGAAGGTCGTAACAATGTTCATTTCACCAACCAGTCTTTTCGAGCCGGCCGAGAGACTGAGGATCGCGCAGGTGAAAATCATAGACGTCCTCCTCTCCATCACTGATCTCGAGCCCGGAGTTGACATTCAAGAGGACCCCTTCACCGCTGTCCACGACCTCAATGGTAACGTGTGTGTTTGTGTTTTTGTTTTAGTTTGTGTGTGGGTGTGGGTGTTTGGTTTTGTTTGTGTTTTTGTTTGTGTGTGGGTGTTTGTTTGTGTTTGTGTTTTTGTTTGTGTGCGTGTGTGTGTGTGTGATTTTGTTTGTGTGTGTGTGTGTGTGTGAAACTTAAAGTAGTCCATTAACTTTGTACACCTTGTAACCTTGTAGCCAGGTTTGTGGTTCTCAGAAAATGCTTTGGTCATTCTGAACATTGAATATCACTCATAAATATACCGGTACGTTAAGGCTCTGAAACAGTAAATCTATGTGGTATATTTAGTTACAATTGACTTGACTTTGTGGAATGTAAATTATTCCTTTTTCCATTCTATAATTATATACTTACCATTTTATTTCTAGATGTACAGCCGGCAGCATAAATTCGCGTCCATCTCGTGTACTTAAATTGCTAATATGACCAGATAGTTGCATTCTGACCCAGGTTTTATTCCAACAACATACGTAATTTACCATATGAGAACTATATCTGTCATCTCTGTATTAAAATTGTATTACAACATCACTATAACTAATGCATACCCAGGTGGAAATGAAGCGAACTTGTTCTGCCGTCTGTACAGTACTTCTCATTATCACCAAGGATAGATTTTCGTAATATTGGCTACTTTTCTGAGAGAGGACTTCGTAGTTAGGGTGATTTTGCTTGCAGTGATGAGGGGAGTACTATGAGGGTTTTCGTGCCCCTTTGGCCCCTAGCAACTTTTATTCAATTCTTGCACTGCCTCTTCTTTCCTTCTGTTTCTGTTGTGCTCGCTGTCCCTCCTCTCTGTCTCTTTCTCCACAAACTCTTTCTGGCTATGCACACATTTCTTTCTAAACCCTTTATATTATATCCCCAAGAGAGGAATAATCAAATCCTTTTCGTTGTAGATGTGAGCCCTACCTGCAGAGGAGAATTAGATACCTCAACACCATGCCGGCTAGGTGAGGGTCCTGAAGTCACCACCTGTTACTACCTGCCCCAAGTGTCAGACATGAACACCGAGAACTGCACCACACCCAGCACCTATGATCACTTTGATGGTTCGAGAGCCTCGTATATCCTCACCTTCACCTTCGTTTTGGCTACTTGTGTGGGTAAGTGTTTGCTAAAAATCTCTCTCGGTACTCATCGCAACATTCACATTGACATCATTACAGCCTTAGTTAGCTTAACCTAATTAGGATGGGAACGACTTTCCGGAGCCTAGCCGGGTTAATATCCCTGAATCTAACCTTGGCCTGCTTCATGGGATCAAGCCTGGGCAATATTCCGGGTAGTAGGTAACCTTCTAATGTAGTGGACGTGAAGACAAGGGACACGGAAAACTAAATATAACAGACTGTTGTTGCCCCATTTCTGAGTTCAGGTTGTGTCCTGAGTAGAAACGGAATAGAGGAAGCCATGGAGAAGACTCGTTTATGTTGTTTTCTCTCCCCCTGACAGGTATGTTGATATACGTGATTGTGTCTTCCTACATAAAGGCCAACTACGACAACCAACGTAAATTCGTCACGATGAAAGTCCAGGGCAACGTCCACAAAGCCAGAGGTTAGTGTGGTGGTGTTGGGGAGGTTGATATGGGCATGAAAGAAGGCAGGAGGAGAAGATGATAGAGTGGAGTGGTGGGATAGCAAGCACGATGTAAAAAAAATAAAAAAAATGGAAGGAACAGTTGACAGGTTAGTGTGGTGGTGTTGGGGAGGTTGATATGGGCATGAAAGAAGGCAGGAGGAGATGATAGAGTAGAGTGGTGGGACAACAAGCACGATGTAAATGAAAAAAAAAAATGGAAGGAAGAGTTGACAGGTTGAAAACGAGTGGCTGGGAGGTGGGACAGTAAACACGATTCAAATGGAAGGAAAGGAGGGATAGTTGAAACATTGAAAGGGAGTGGTTGGGTTACAAACGAAAAGGAAAGACGACTTGGTGTGTAAACATTGGCTAACGATAATCAATACAATGAGGGACGGTCAATGAACATACCTTTGGTCACTTGTCATCATCTGTATTGCAAGGATTATTCTGCTCTCATAAAGTGTATTTAAAATGTTATATATTCGGTAGTGTAGGGAAGTGTTTTAATTGTGTGTGTGTGTGTGTGTGTGTGTGTGTGTGTGTGTGTGTGTGTGTGTGTGTGTGTGTGTGTGTGTGTGTGTGTGTGTGTGTGTGTGTGTGAGTGTGTGTGTGTGTGTGTGTGTGTGTGTGTGTGTGTGTGTGTGTGTGTGTGTGTGTGTGTGTGTGTGTGTGTGTGTGTGTGTGTGTGTGTGTGTGTGTGTGTGTGTGTGTGTATGTATATGTGTGTGTTCATCTGGTCCTGTTTCCTTGCATAATTTGGAGGAATCAAGGCACTCCAATGTAACAAAAGTGAATTGCTTATCCCATTAAGTTATCACGTTATGTTATGGTGTGTATGGCGACAGAGCGAGTGAAGTTCAGGGAGAGCCGCTACGTCTTTGTGGTGCTGGACAAGGAGACTCGTCGTGTACAGGTGCGCAGTACAAGTAATGACCTGCTTCGAGTGTTGGACCTTCGTAGCGTACAGGAGATGACAGTACGCCACCTTCAGGACTACGGCAGCCTCATCATCAGCATCGCACACCACTACGATCTCGTGAGTATAAGACTAGCTAGCATCTGCCACATCCAACACTACATAGTTAAGTCTTGTTGATTTTCAGACATCAACCTCGGGACTGCAGGCTGTCTGTCTTGTCTTGTCAGTACAGTATGTGACCACTTTTACCTGTGACTGATGACTCTTCTCTTTTCTCACTTTACACTCACTCCCACTCGTCTCTTACTCTTCTCTCACTCCCTCACTCCTCTCTTACTCCTCCCTCACTCCCCCTCACCACTCCCACTCCACCCTATCTTTCTCACTCCTACCCCCTCACCACTCCCACTCCACCCTATCTTTCTCACTCCTCCCTCCCTCCTCCTCACCATAGCACTCCACCCTATCTTTCTCACTCCTCCCCCCTCACCACTCCCACTCCACCCTATCTTTCTCACTCCTCTCTCACTCCACGTTCTCAGTTCTTGGTGTTTGAGGACGGGTTCCACGGAATACAGTTGTACCAGGAAGTGGAGAAGTTGTGTCAAGAACTGAGCCTCACCTTCACCGCCAAGCTGGAGACGAGGTACAGAACAATTATGATCATGATCTTATAAATGGAGACGAGGTATAGAACAATTATGATCATGATCTTATAAATAGAGACGAGGTATAGAACAATTATGATCATGATCTTATAAATAGAGACGAGGTATAGAACAATTATGATCATGATCTTATAAATAGAGACGAGGTATAGAACAATTATGATCATGATATTATAATTTTATGATGAGTAACAATGGAAAGGACATAATAATTATTGAATACTGTAAAATTATAATTATAGTGGCGGAAAGATAGATATAAAAAAACAAAAACAAAACACGTTATAGAGCAAGATGAACAGGATCCTATAATTAGACTGATTGATTTTGGTGATTGTAGAAGATTAGTTAGTTAATTACGTTTTTACTATGCCTCTCCCCCCCTCACCCCCTCCCCCTCTCTTCTTCCCCCCAGTGTGTCCATCCACCGGACGTGACGACGGTGTACCAGCGTCAGAAGGCCTTGGAGGACTTTTCCAGGACGGTCATCCAGAACGTGAGTGGTTTTGTATTTGGTCTCTCTCTCTCTCTCTTTCTCTCTCTCTCTCTCTCTCTCTCTCTCTCTCTCTCTCTCTCTCTCTCTCTCTCTCTCTCTCTCTCTCTCTCTCTCTCTCTCTCTCTCTCTATCTCTCTTTCTCTCTCTCTATCTCTCTTTCTTTCTTTCTCTGTCTCTATCTCTATCTTTTTCTCTCTCTTTATCTGCATGACAAACATTTTCAAGATATTTTTTACGCACCACGTCACGAGTCACTGACGAGATGAAAGTTTTCCTGTGACTGTTCCTTATCATTTTACATACTGTATATACATACATACATACTGTACATACATACATACATAGATAGATAGATACATACATAGATACATACATCAAAGTTGTTCCCTTGTATTCCGATAGGCATTTGGCGACAAGCAGCAGGCTGATTCGACTGGAAATATAATTGCACTGGCCAGCGGGATGAAGAACCAATACCTTTCCATGGAGATAACACAGAACGAACTGGCCAATCAGCTGGGAATGTTGCCTGACTCCATCTTCGTACAACAGGTCAGTGGTGTTGGTGTTGTTGTTGTTGTTGTTGTTGTTGTTGTTGTTGTTGTTGTTGTATGTATGGGACGGTGAAGCCATTACCAAGACGTGGGAGTATCGTCCACCAAAGATGTGGTATTAAATAAAAAGATTGGAAAAGAATAAAATTGTCCTATATAATTATGTGGGAATATGGTCTTTTTTTTTTTGTGTGTGTGTGTGGTTAAAGATGATTATATGAAGTATAATATAAAAATGACCTGCGTGGGAATATGGCCCGTCATTGCAGTAAACAAAAAATAATAAAAACATAAAAAATGACCTACAGTACTTGGGAATATGGTCCTTATTTATGGCTAAAAAAAATAGATAACAAAATATAAAAATGCCCCCCCCCCCAAGCCTGTTCCCCTATTCCCACACCCCCTTAAAGAGGCTGCATGATACTGAACTTACGAAGGTGAATAAATAAATAAATAAATAAAAATCTGTTCCTTTCTCTCTCTTCCTTCGCTGCAGTTGTTCCGTCAGATGGACACAGATCGGAGTGGCTTCATCACCATCAAGGAGTTCTGGGATGTGATGGTGGTGTTCGCTCGAGGCACACCCGAGGAGAAGGCCAGACTCATCTTCAACATCTACGACCTCTCCAACGCCGGCCACATCACTGCCAACGATCTCATGAGCATGGTCAAGTAAGCAGATATACACATTGTTATTCATTTTTCCTTCACACTTAGAATTGTTATTTTTTTGGGGTGAGGTAATCCGCTATAATTATTCGTATTTATTCTACTTCTTAGCCGATAAAGACATTCGTAGCTATTTTCCTTCGTTGAGATTTAATTATGATAGGCAAGGAGCTATATCTGTGTCTACTCTCCCTCATATAGTGAAGTATTACTAGTAAACGTCCTTCCTTTCAAAGTGTTTTCGTGCTCTCTATTTCTCGTTGACCTTATATGATTGCCAAACTTTTTTAACTCATTTAAATTCCAGATCGATATTGGCAAGTAAATGTTATAATGCCTGCAAATGAAGGGAGGTGTTAAATAGAATTATTGTTGATGAGAATGAATCGCTGGTAATATTTGTTATGGTTTTATTGTAGTTCAACTTGAGAATGAATCGCTGGTAATATTTGTTATGGTTTTCTTGTAGGTCAACTTTGGGTTCTGAGGGAAAGAACCAAGACTTGTCGAAGGTGGTGGACACGATGCTGGAGTCCGTCGGTCTCAACAGAGGCCAGAGTATCGACTTCGAACGGTTCAAAAAAATCTTTGACCTCCGCGACGACCTGTTCAAGAACGTGAAGCTGGACGTGAATGACGCCACGGACAAGAAGTCATCTCGTCCCTTCAGTCTCTACGGTGAAATTCCCCTCGGAGGGTTCGCTGCCGATGCCGCCCGCCGTGAGTACGAGGAGGCCAGACAGGAGGTGGTGACTGAGGAGACGGAAAAGGAGCCACCCAAAATGAACAGATTCAAGGAGCTCTACTACGCTATGGTGAACCGAATCCACGCCGAGATCCAGTACGTGTTTTGGCTCACCCTCTACACCATCGTTATGCTCCTCGTCTTTGTTGAACGAGCCTACTATTACTCGTGAGTTTGAACTTTTCGTTGTGTGTATTACATCAAACAGTAAGATATTTTCATGGACTATAATAGAAAATATATTCTGTACATCCTTGTATATGGTCAATTTTGTAAATATTTGGTTGCTTCGGTCGAGTAATAACTTGGACAGATTGAACTGAAGCAAATATAGTTTGTATTATATTACAAATAATTAATAACTTACCGGTACAACACAATATTATAATACCAAAATAGTACAGAAAAACATCATTATAATTTTATCATTATTAATTATTATTTATCATTATTAATTTTATCACCACCACCACCATATTACTCTGTTTTCTAAGGGGTTGTAAGTAAAAGATAGACTGACACATTGTCCAGTAAAATGTGCTACACTTACATTTCCTTTAAAGTTCACTAAATTATCATGAACACAAAGGTCGAATATCTGTCTGAGTCACTCCAACACGGGTCGAAATATAATATCAGCAAGTGTACAGTCTACTAAGATTTTTACTTTGCCATTCTGTTTGTTGTCTTTCTTGGGAACAAAGAGGGCACTTGGCTCTCTACACTAGTATCTTTAATAACAAGCAATTTATTCATATACGTGTGTAGGTGAAGGAGGGATTTGATGCTAAGAATGTCTATAATGATGTGGTGGGTGTATGTGTGGGAGTGCAGGGTTGAGCGAGAACATGGAGGACTACGAAGGATCGCTGGGTATGGTGTGACTGTCACCCGTGGAGCCGCCTCAGCCATGATGTTCACTTACTCTTCCCTTCTGGTCACCATGTGCAGGAACCTCTTCTCTGTTCTCAGGTCAGTCGGTGGGTCAGGTGTTCTCAAGGGGTGGCTTTTCAGGATATTTCAAGACAAATCAGATTACATAATGTCTGGTCAGGTTAGGTCAGTTGTAGATCACGTCAGTTCAGGTCAATTTCAGGTTAGATTCAGATGATGTAATTTCAGATGACGTATATATCTTGTATTATCAGCATTTTTCTTCTTTAAAGCATAACCAGTAAATGATTTTTATAAAAGTAATGGCTGTCCGTCAGTTCATTGTCCTTAAAAGTCATAACGTCTCTTGATCGATTTCATGCATTTATGAAGCCTCTCTATCTCTGTGTTTCTGCCTGTCTGTCTGTCTGTCTCTCTCTTTGTGTGACTCTCTCTCCACCGATAATGTTGTTACTGATTCCATTACGTACTCCCTATGTTACCTCATATAAACACAAGTAGTTTGTTGTTTTCTGCTCTTGGACTAATGAATAAAGTAGTATAACTTACCCCCTTTTCTCTTCATTTACTTGATGGACATGAGAGAAATGGATTAATTAGATTTAACTGAAACTGAGACAAAGGACATCAATGTATGGTGTGGTCTGTAGGATTTACTAAACAATGACTATTAATGTTTTGTCGTACACTTTATTTTGGAACTACTGTACTCTGATAAGTCCCAATAAAATCTAAAATTCTTTGTATTAATTAATGATATCTATTGTCAGCTGAGGTCCCCACTTCCCTATGATATCCTTCGCTTAATGAGGTCCACATGTTTCTGTAAAAGTGATATCCTAGTTTAATCAGTTAAGGTCGCCACTTCATTGTGAAAAGAATATCTTGAGGGTGCCCAGGTCCCCATGTTCCTGTGATAATAATTATAGTCTCATGTGTCTGTTATTCTGCTCAGGTCGACATCCCTTCACCGTCTGTGGCCCTTCGATTACATGGTAGACTTCCACCGTTACATTGGGGCCTGGGCGTTGGTGTGGACGGTGATACACGTCATCGGTCACGCCATCAACTTCTACCACATCTCTACACAGACGCCCTCTGATCTCTTATGTCTCTTCAGGGACTACTTCAGGCAGTTAGTAAAGTGTCTTGAACCAATTAAGGATGACGCTGATTTAACCACATGATAAACTTTCTTGAAACAGTATGATTTGACTAACAATATAACCTAACTTTGCACTGGGTTAAGAGAGGTTTGTTTTTGACCATCTACCGAATAGTGTATTATGTAATCTTGCATTCATTCAGGACCCACGTGTTGCCCAAGTTCCACTACTGGTGCTGGGAGACCATCACAGGGTTTACTGGGGTGCTGCTGACTCTTCAAACGGCGCTCATCTACGTCTACGCCTACTTCGGTCGACAGCAGTTCTTCCGGCTGTTCTGGCTCACCCACAACACCTACCCCATCTTCTACGCTCTCTTCGTACTGCACGGCTCAGGCAGGCTCGTGCAGGTCAGTCTCAAATTATTATCCTATCATACGTACTAGCATTCAAACGTGCATTTTATTGATTTATATGATTTTTTTAGTTATAATGTTCCAAAGTCTCGTTGATATTTTTGGGATTAAGAAAATGAAGGAGCAACATGCCGCCGATTTGAGGACTATTTTATACTATTTTACACTAAACCGAACCATTACTTTCTATTGACGTGTACAGATCAATGCGAAAATACCGACACAGTTTTCTCCCTCCTCGTGTCCTTCAGTAACTCTAAAATCGATACAGCAGAAAATATTTATATAAAAGAACAACTATATAGGCTTAGTTTTGTATCCATATTATTCATCATATATCCATTATATTTTCGTACAATACATACTGTCTTGAATTAATAATGCGTTTTATGTGTATTATTTTATTTGCCATATATAGTTGTATATACTGTACTGTATATAATTATGTATTGATGTATAAGAGCTCCAGCATGTTTGTATATAGTCTTGAATATCATAAGTCATTAATTAGGGGTTCGTGGAAGATGGGAGTCAACTGTGTATATTTGCCCCTGCATGTTGTTAATAGCAATGGATGTTTAAGTACGTTTTCCCAGAGACTCCCAACACAGGACAATAAGCCCCTTGCTACTCCAGCCATTAACTGTATTGGAAGAGCAGTAATCAGACGAGTGGGTGGATGAGAGAGAGAGAGTGAGAGAGAGAGAGAGAGAGAGAGAGAGAGAGAGAGAGAGAGAGAGAGAGAGGGGGTGGGGGGAGGAAGTACTGATACCAAATTAACGATGCGTTTTTTTTATATTAATTTCCTGAGACCGGGAGTGAAAAGAAAATATTCTATCTACCTATGCATGACTTTTTGTATGAGAAATGATATCGTTTTGTCACAGTTTTCTAGCACGTCACTAACTATCATTGACAAGGCAAGTAGTTATGAAGATACACACATACCTTACAAATGCCCCTCTCCTACTGTAATAATCCACGTAATTGGTAACCCCGTGAGGTCTTAAGGGGGACATCTTGTGTAGGTAAATCTGGAGCAACTGAATCCTCCAAACTATTCCAAGCAACAGAACACCATTATTTTTGTTCATCTGGTCCTGTTTCCTGGTATACTTTGGAGGAATCAAGGGGCTCAATTGTATCAAAAGTATTCTCCCCCCTTAAGTAAAAATATGATGAGCATTAATTTTCTTTCCATTTTCACATTCACGACTTTGGCACAACAAATTATTAGTATTAGGTTTAGTATAACTCTATAGTGTCAATACTGAACCCAAATAATCACACAACCCCGTACAAATATAAATAAGCAAATTGCCCCGCTGGGAAATCTAACCTTAATCCCGTGAAACAAGAGAGCAACTCACTATGTCATGTTAAGAGGGTTATAATTATAGCACATTGTTTTGGGTGGTAAATCTGGAACACATGACTCATCTAAACTATTCCAGGCAACAGTTTGTACCATTATATAATCTGTGTACTATTCATCGAAGTGTCTTTTTTAACACCGTTTCTTTATACGAATTGTTTCATTTCCTCGTACTATTCATTTATTTTTCTTACCTCCCCTTTCTCCTCCTCTTCGTGTTCCATTACCTTGTACTACTAATTTATTGTTCTTACCTCCTCCTTCTCCAGCCTCCCTTCTTCCACCTGTTCTTCCTGGGCCCGTGCATCCTCTTCGTGTTGGACAAGCTGGTCTCCGTGTCTCGTAACACCATCAAGATCGACGTGGTCAGCGCCAAACAACTCCCATCCAGTGAGTTCATGTCGGCCCGCATTATTACGAGAAAAAAAAAAATATATATATGTACAGTATAAAGAAGTGGGTGTAGAAGTATATACAAAAGCAAATGGATAATGTGAGGGTCTAAAAAAATATATGTACAGTATAAACAGATGGATAGTAAGTGAGTCTAGAAATATATACTAAAGCAAATGGATAATGTGTGGGTCTAAAAAAATTTATGTACAGTATAAACAGATGGACAGTAAGTGAGTCTAGAAATATATACAAAAGCAAATGGATAATGTGTGGACCTGCTGTATAATTACGAATTGTATATAGGCTCGACCCCTTTGCTGTCAGGGTTGGGATGGGGGGTTAGGGGGAGATGACACTCATAATGAAGCTTGGGCTATAGCGATAAAACTAACCATAGAATATCCTTAAAAATTGTGTCATTGCCTTTACCAGCTCACCTTACCTCAAGTGACCCTTAACATAAACTAATAAACCAGGGGTCGAGCCAGTATACAGTTCGTAATATTATGTTAATTTTACTATAGTCTGATCCTGTTTTCTATCAAGTCAATATAGGCCTCCAAACTCAGCTATAAAACACATCCCCTTTATAATTCCATATGGAGGGGTTCTGTTTCCTGGCATAGTTTGGAGGAATCAGTAGCCTTTCAATTTCCCATAATAGGTTACTCCCCTTAAGAGGGTGTGGGAATAGGGGGACAGGCTTAAGGGAAGTTTTGGGGGGTGCAGGAGTAAGGGGACATGCTTTGAGTTTTTTTGGGGGGGATTAGGGGGTGCGGGAATAGGGGGACAGGCTTTCTACCCACCCCAAGCCTGTCCCCCTATTCCCGCACTCCCCTCAGTCCCCCCCAAGCCTGTCCCCTATTCCCACACCCCCTTGAGGGGAGTAACCTATTATGGGAAATTGAAAGGCTACTGATTCCTCCAAACTATACCAGGAAACAGAACCCCTCCATATGGAATTATACAGGGGATGTGTTTTATAGGTGAGTTTGGAGGCCTATATTGACTTGATAGGTTTGAATGGCTCTTCTGACTTGCTCGCTTCTTCTCCTTCAGGTGTTACGCGTCTTGAGATCAGACGTCCTGCCAACTTCAGCTTCCAGTCCGGCCAGTGGGTCAAGATAGCATCCTTTGGTATTGGAGAACAGGTGAGTGGAAGGGAGGAGGAGAGAGAGGGAAGGGGGAGGGAGAAGGAGAGGCAGGTGAGAGGGAGGGAGAAGGAGAGGCAGGTGAGAGAGAGGGAGGAGGAGAGGCAGGTGAGAGGGAGATGAGAAGGAGAGGCAGGTGAGTGGAAGGGAAGGAAAAGAAACAGAGGTAGATGAGGAGGAAAGAGGGGAGAAGTAGAGGGAGAAAAGCAGGAAAATTAAGAGGAAAGAGGGGAGAAGTAGAGTGAGACAGCTACACGATGACTCTAGCTATTCGGAGTAAAGACACTGAAGGTAAAAAGTTAGACAAGCCTTCTGAAAAAATATCTTGTTATGTTGTTATTCGTGTATAATATTAAAGGGATTATGATTATGGGAACCTTGTGAATCGACGACTTACATACAGTACTGTTCACTGCTCGTACCGGTATTGATCCACTGAAAAAAGTATAGTAATATATATAACTGGAAACCCCCTCTCCCCTTCCCCCCTCCAACTTTTGCAGATATTGAAGAGACAGGGCAGCTAAACAAACAAAAGTAATCACAGGCAAGAGTAATGTATGACGAAAAAGAAATTGCTATTGTCGGTATGATAATGCATACAGAAAAACTGCATGGGTCTGAATACACAGAGGCAAAACGAAAATAGGAATTTCCGGGAAAAATTACACAGAACATGAGGAAGTAAATGGACACGAGGCAACCAAGTATCTCTCTGTTATTTGAGAAAGCAGGAGAGACACACGAAGAGGAAGGAAGGAAGGAGGAGGATGAAAAGGAGGAGAAGGAAGGGTAGGAAGATGATGAAGAGGAGAAGGAAGGAAGGGTAGGAAGATGAGGAGGGAAGGAGGAAGAGGATGAAAAGGAGAAGGAGGGAAGGAGGAAGAGGATGAAAAGGAGGAGAAGGAAGGAAAGGTAGGAAGATGAAGAGGGAAGGAAGGAGGAAAATGAGTAGAGAAATGGAGTATATGACGGATAAATTGGATTATGATGATGATGGCAATAAAAAGGAAGAGAAAGGATAATAAGGAAAAGGGAGAGAGTTAATAGGAGAAGAATTATAATAGAATTGGGAAACAAATACAAATTAAGGAATAAGTAATTGAAAAGGAAGAAATATAATGCAAACTGGGAAGAGAGAAGTAAATAGATAATTCTATGAGTGGGAGATAAAAGTATTAAGAACAAGGGAGGAGAAGTAAGGGAAAGGAGGAAGAGGAGGAGAGAGGTTGGCAAGAGAGACGAGGAACAGGAGAAGGAAAAGGTTGAAACTAGGCCAAGGATATTTTCACTCAAGGAAATATCAAAGTAACGTCAGGGGAAATCTTCTGAGGTTCTATAAATCTATCTTTCCTGAATTAAGCTATTGTCCCATACTGATGTCATTGGTTTCAGTCTAAATGTATTATTAATTTTGCAAGAGAACCTTTATCAACGAGGCTAACGCTTTAAAAGGTGGTAATTCCCTTTTGGTACATACATTGAAGTGCCTTGATTCCTCCAAAGTGTGTCACGAAACAGGCTCAAGTTAGCAAAAAATTAAAAAAAAAAAAAAAAAAAAAAAAAAAAAAAAGGTGTTCTGTTGCTTGGAATAGTTTGGAGGATTCAGTTGCTCTAGATAGATTTACCAACACAAAACTTCCTCCCCCTTAAGGCCTGAGTTAATGGTTCCGTGATTCAGCCACTCGGTGATTCACATTATAGTTTGTTTTCACTTGATTTACAATTCATGATGCTGTGTGTCTTCAAGGCTCACTGGGAATCGTACTGCAGGAGTGATGAAACCAAGTGTATATATTGTAGAGTAAGTGTTTATATAAGTATGTGATTTTTATGGTTAGGTTAACATTGGTGATAGTTATTTTTTTTAATGTAGAAAAAAAAGGTGAGTTTACATTGAATTAGGTCAGGCTATAGGTGTCCTTAATTAGGTTACGTTTTTTTTTTAAATATAGACATGAATAGAATCAAATAATAATACTAATAGAATAAAACTACTAACAACAGTCTTAGCAGGAATGACTCGGGACTCGGGAAACCGGCTCCTCGGATCCCTTCCTAATCTCAGGGACTTGGGGAGTGTGGCGATGTAAGACAAGGACATGTGACCAAGTAATTGCCTAAATAAACACATCTTTTGGAACAACACTAGGAGTTTCCGTGTGTGTGTGTGTGTGTGTGTGTGTGTGTGTGTAGGGAAAGGAGGTGAAGGGGGAGAAGGTGTGTGTCTGCGTGTGTGTGTGTGTAGGGAAAGAAGGTGAAGGGGGAAATGGCGTGTGTGTGTGTGTTTGTGTGTGTGTGTGTGTGTGTGTGTGTGTGTGTGTAAATAATAATAAAATAATAATAATAAACGGTTTTATTGATGAGAGTGGCAGCCTGAAGCTGAAAATATACAGTGATGAATTGATGTACATATATAAATACTGGAAAGAAACATAAAATATATAGAAGGAAACAAGGCAGTATATTGTATAGACTATGTGTTGTTAAGTAGGTGAACAATGGCTGGGATGGCACTATTCTTATACCTATCAGTGCGGGCTCTTATTGGCTGTAGTATGTTGGAGTGACGGAGTGCACGAGGTGGACGAGGTATTGTAGGTGGAAGGAAGTGTCGGTGACGTGGATGTTGTAGTAGTCCCTGGCCGAATGAGAGTAGTGTCTGATGGTGGAGCTGACTGAGGGATAACATGTTGAGGGTGGAGAGAGCATTGTTGTACCCAGTGTACTCGCCACCCAGTATTATCTTACATGCTCTTTTTTGTACTCTCTCGAGTTGGAGTTTCTGGGTGGTATTAATAGAGGATGACCAGGCCGGTGAGCAGTAGGTCAATTTGGGTAGGATGAAGGAGCTATAAATTGTACTAAGCTCCAACATGGGTGTCCCAAGTGACCTCAGTCGTCTTAACATGTATAGACGGTACGAGGCTGACTTGACCGTGTTATTCACATGTACCTTCCAGTTGAGTTTATGGTCGATGGTGATACCTAGGAGTTTGGTGGACTGTACTAACTGGAGAGGATGGTCACCCATAGTTATTGAAGGTGGTTGTACTTGGGTGGTGGCGGTGTTGAAATGCATAACTACAGTCTTATCAAGGTTGATGGTGACCTTGTTGACTGTAGTCCATGCCTGCAGCAAGTCCAGGATACCTTGTAGTGGTGTATAGTCTGGTGAGGTGTTATCCACTGTAATCCCTACTGTACAGTCATCCACATACTTCCACCTGGCAGGGGTTTCGGTCAGGGCATCATTAATGAGGATTAAATAGCAAAGGGGGCCCATTTTGGTCCCTTGAGGGACGCCACAACTGAGGGGTTGTGACCCTGATACAGCACCCCTATACCTCACTACCTGTTGACGTCCAACCAGAAAATCACACAGCCATGATACCAGGTAGGGGGGTAATCCAAGTGCTATGGCTTTGTTGATAACTGTGAAGTGATCAACAAGGTCAAAAGCTTTCCTGAAGTCAACAAAGGCAACAGCCAGTGACGTCTTGCGTTTGTCTAAGCCATTATGCAAGAAATCCAAAAAGCTTACTAGACAATGAGAGGTGGATGACTTCCTCATGTTGCCAAACTGCCTTGGGTCAATTAAATTTTTGATGTTATCATATGCCATATTAAAAACAAAATCTTCACAAATTAAGCTGGGTATGGGGGTAATGTCAATAGGTCTGAGGTCACTAGGGGATTGTGGGGTGGAGATCTTAGGGATGGGAGTGACATATGCTGTCTTCCATTGAGTGGGACATTTACACTGACTTAAGGAAGCATTGATAATAGAGCAGAGGGGTGTGGCAAGTTCAATTGCAAACTCCTTGTAGATTTTTATTGGGAGGTCGACTGGGGTGGTGGATCTTTTAGATTTAAAATTAAGGAGTTTGTTGGCAATTTCAAAAGTTTGAACACTGGGAGGGGGGGAGGGAGAAGGCAGATAGGCAGGCAGGGTGGTGAGGTCAAGACTGGGGAGGGACTGACAAATATTGGCAAAGTGAATGTTTATGGTCTCAGCTGCTTCCTCACCTGATAAGTGAGAAATAAAGGGAAAGGAAGAGGGATTACTGTTTAGACCACAAATATCTTTTACTGTCCTGTACCATTGTCCTATGTTGACTTCTTTAAGGCTGTGCACTTTCCTGGGATAGAAGGTCTTCTTGGCTGCTTTAATCTCCCTGATAATCTGATTTCTTAGTGTTTTATACCTGCGCTCGTTGGTGTAATATGCTTTGTTGCGCTGCTCAATAAGTCTCTTTATTCTGGGTGTGATCCAGGGCACATCATCAGGGTGAATTTTCATAGTTTTGACAGGGAAGAAGTGATGATAGGCTGTGGTGATGGTATCCTGGTAATTATTCCACTTTGACTGAACATCTTCCACTGTCAGCACCTGTGTGTGTGTGTGTTTGTGTGTGTGTGTGTGTGTGTGTGTGTGTGTGTGTGTGTGTGTGTGTGTGGTTGTGTGTGTGTGTGTGTGTGTGTTTGTGTGTGTGTGTGTGTGTGTGTGTGTGTGTGTGTGTGTGTGTGTATGTCGTATAGTTTGGTGTGTTTATATATTATTGTTGTTGTATATTTCTGTGCCAGTGATATCTATGCGTTGGCTGCTTGCGTGTGAACGAGTTGTATATCTACGATGACGTGCATTTGTGATGGTTCAAGTTGCCCAGAACACATACACACACACACGCACACACACACACACACACACACAAACACACACACACACACACACACACACACACACACACACACACACACACACAAATACTGACACCTATATACTAACATTCACAAACATAAATACACAGTGATACAGAGACGGACCCATCCCATAGGCTCACTGGATACCTAACCCCAACGTCACCTTATGTTTTCAGGAGTACCATCCCTTCACCCTGTCCTCTGCACCACACGAGGAGAATCTGACATTACACATCCGCGCCGTGGGGCCTTGGACTAGGAAGCTGGCCAAGATATACACCGACATGCCCCCGGGACACAAATACCCGAAGGTGAGTGCGAAGGGGACTTGTTGGCGTAGATAGGTGGGTAGTGTGAGGTGACGGGCTACATTGGTGAGAAATGAGGAGTGAAGGGCTGATGAATGAGGGTGCAAAAGATAAAGGAAGATAGAGACAGTTCATCATTATATTATGAGAGACAAGTGGAACAGAGCAAAAACAAGAAGACGAATAAATAGAAATAGGATCTGTATCACTATAATTATTGTTGATGATGATTTGTGGAGTTGTTCTCTGACGAATTTAGGACACGCACTCAATGGATTTCATAAATATTCGACCCCAATGACATTACCTTATAAAGTGAGTGTATCTGTGTTGTATTACGCTGTCAGATTTACATGGACGGTCGAATCATTACATTATAAAGTGAGTGTCTCTGTGTTGTGTTGTAATGTCAGATCTACATGGACGGCCCATTCGGCGAAGGTCATCAGTCGTGGTGGGACTACGAGGTGGTGGTGTTGGTGGCTGGTGGCATCGGTGTCACGCCCTTCTCTTCCATCCTCAAGGACATCGCCTACAAACTCCAGACCTCCAGAAGACTCCTCAAGACTAAGAAGGTGAGAGATTAGAAATTAGGTAACTTTTAGGCGACAGCTGACAACATTACCATTGTTCCATAGTTAAATTCAGACGACGTTTCGTGTCGGAGGGAAGTTAATATATGTCGGTAAAAACCCAAATTCAACAGTAAAACATTTTCATATCATTTCGCCATTACTGTGGTGTTGCTCGTTGCATAATATGTACCCAACCAGTCTTAATCGTTTCCTGGCATCTATATTTATTTTGCACAGTTATATAGCAGAGTCCAGCAGGTGTATTTATCTCGAGGTGGAAAAGTGCGAACAATTATAAATAAAAATATGATTTGTAATCTTCCACCTACATCAACATCTATCATCAATTGAATAGTCTAGTCTGGTAGTTTTTTTTTTTTCCTTTTTCCTTTTTCCAGGACTATGTTTGCTCTTCCGGTCTGTGTTTACTATATCTCTCGACTCGTTTCCGTGTACCTCGGCTGAGATGCAACAGGTGGTACAAGTTCTCTGTAGCATACTTCAGTGCCTTGGTGGAAAACACTTGAAAATATTGAGTAAAGAGGAGCCAAATTTATTCGATTGCAAAGTGTTGCTTCTGTGCTTCGTTTCTCTAGTCGCAGTCTAGTATTTGTTTTTCTTTGATTTTATTATATGGTCATTATTTACGCTTCAACTCTCTAAATCACGAGAAACTGATGTATTTTAAGTAAATATCAGGTTTATTATTTATGTGAAGCATGTGAGTTAACCGTGATCTAGAGGAATAAGTGGATAATCTATTGTATATAAATTGGAGGGCTGCTGACACTCTGCTGATACATTGCCGGGAAACAGACGACCATAAGGGGGAAGTTTTGTGTTGGTAATTCTGGAGCAAGTGAATCTTCCAAACAATTCCAAGCAACAGAACACCATTATTTTTGTTCATCTGGTCCTGTTTCCTGGCATACTTTGGAGGAATCGAGGCACTCCAATTTACCAAAAAAAAAAACTCTCCCCTTAATAAAAATGAAAGAGAATTCGTTTCTTGATAAAATTTGGAGGAATTGTTAGTCCTGTAATTCCCCAACAAGATATTTTCCCCTTGAGATCTCCTGATGATTTCTGAGTGGCCTTTCATTCAAACTATCGGGTCAAATTACTCTTATTAAAGAGGGAAGTACACTGTTGATAAAGCTGAGGTTACTGATTCCTGCAAACACTTCCAAGCAACAGATCACCATTATATTTGTTTCTCTGGTCCTGTTTCCTGGCCTACTTTGGAGTAATCAAGGCGCTCCAATGTACGTACCAAAAGTATACTATCCTCTTAATTAAGGGAGTCGTCTTATGCATGTCTGGGAATTGAGAGGTCACTGATTCATCCAAACTGAACTACAAAACAGATCCTCAACTCCTATACTGAAGTGATTTGTTTCCTGGCATAGTCCCTGGAGGAATCAGTAGCACCACTCCAGTACACCCATCTCTCTTAAGGGGGAAGTCTTGTGTTGGTAAATCTGGAGCAACTGAATCCTCCAAACTATTCCAAGCAACAGAACACTATTATTTTTGCCCTTCTGGTCCTATTTTCTAGCATACTTTGGAGGAATCAAGGCACTCCAATGTAACAAAAACGAACTACCACCTTAATGTTATTCTTGTCAGCTGTTAAACGTGTTCCCCTTCCTACACTCGCTGCATGTGTGTGTGTGTGTGTGTTGGGGCAAGAGTGGCACAAGACCCATATTTTCACCTGGTTAGCTGATACGCCACTTGTGTTTGTAAAGCCTTAGTAATTGTTAAGGGGGTGTGGGAGTAGGGGACAGGCTTTGGGGGCGGGGGCGGGAATAGGGGGACAGGCTTGGGGGGATGGGGGGATGGGTTAGAATGCCTGTCCCCTGTTCCCGCACCCCTTTAATCCCCCCTAAACCTCAACAAGCCTCTCCTCCTGCTCACACCGCACCCCCCTCTATACCCCCACAAGCCTGTCCCCTACTCCCACACCCCCTTAAGTGGAGGGTATAGTTCTGATATTTTTGGAGATTATGATTCCTCCAAACTAGTCCAGGCAACACACCACCATTATTTGTGTTATTCTGGTCCTGTTTCCTGGCATACTTTGGAGGAATCAAGGCACTGCAATGTACCAAAAGTATACTCTCCCCTTAAGCAAGAGAGGAGGGCAAACAGACAGACAGTACCGCCCCCGAGTCCCTCTCCTGAAACTAAATTAGACTTCTCACTATTCACCCTGGCGGCCACCTCCATGTACTACCCTTCCTTCACCACCAAAGTTTGGATTAGGTGTGTGTGTGTGTGTGTGTATGTGTTTCAGTGTGTGCGTGTGTGTGTGATTCAGTGTGTGGGTGTGTGCGTGTTTCAGTCTGTGTGTGTGCGTGTGTGTGTGTGTGTGTGTGTGTGTGCGTGTTTCAGTGTGTGTGTGTGTTTCAGTGTGTGTGTGTGTGTGTATGTGTGTGTGTGTGTGTGTGTGTGAGTGTGTGTGTGTGTGTGTGCATGCATGCATGCGTGCGTGCGCCTAATGCTGGGGTAATTCCTCTAAACTATTCCAGGCAACAGGACACCATTATTTTCCTTCCTTTGGGTCTGTTTCCTGGCATACTTTGGAGGAATTGAAGAGCTGTAATGCACAAAAGTATACTCTTCCCTTAAGCGTCATTGAATCCCTTTATAGGTGATGTTCCTTTGGTCTACGAGGAGCCAGAAGCAGTACGAGTGGCTGACGGATATCCTGAGGGAGGTGGAGAACACTGACAAAGGCAATATCATTCGTACTCACATCTTCATCACTCAGTTCAAGAGCAAGTTTGACCTTCGTACCATCATGTTGGTGAGTCGACACGTCATGTTATATGTTTTTGTATTTTTCCATTTCTTTCCCTATCTCGTCCGTAATATAATCTGTCTCCTTGGTGCTGTGAATATCCTACACATCTCAATATATTTCCCTTTCTTGGACAGATTTATATTTTCTTCTGAGAATGAATCTCTGTTATTGTTTATTCGCGTATGAATGTTTCTTCTTTATAAGGTTTCTTCCCTATACAGTACACACCCTAGCTATGCACTTAAAATAAACAAGTCCAAAGTGTTTACAGTTTATACAGTTTCTCTCCTACACAGTACAAGTCCTATACATTTACAAGATCCATGCCCAAAGTGTTTACATATATCTAATTTCTGTTGTTTTCTTGTCACAGTACATGGCAGAGCGTCACTTCCAGCGGGTGTCGGGTACTTCCCTCTTCACTGGACTCCGGGCCGTCACTCACTTCAGCAGACCACACTTTGCTTCTATCTTCCAGTCCATCAAGAAGAGATACAACTCGGTTAGTCTTTGTCATGTACAGCCACAATCAAATAAATCACCGACACCTTCCTTCCATCGTAGTACATAATTTGGTAATAAAGAGCAACACGTGTATGATTTTGTAGCACCTCATCATAATAATTGAGGGGGTTGAGTTGACGTCAGGTGTTGTTGTATGATAATATTTTGATATGATACTGATTTATTTGCACGATGGAAGGAACGTGTCGGTGATTATTTGCTTGTGGCTGCACTTAATTATTACTGCATGCTTTTCCTCACCTGATAAAAAGGTTTTCTTGCGACTCCAATGATAAAACTAAGAAGGTGTCTGTGATCACTCCATGTGTGCGTTTCTCAATGTGTGTGTGCCCGTTTATGCTTACGCTTGTGTGTGTTTCTCAAAGTGTATGTGTCTCTGTATTTCTTTATGTGTGTCTTTTTCGATGTGCATGTGTGCGTCTTTGGATTCAGCCTGTGTGTGTGTTTCTGTGTGTATCTTTGTGTGAGTTTCTCGATGTGCGTGCGTCTTTGTAGTTGTGCTTATGTGTGTTTCTTTGTGTTTGGCTTCGATATTCTTCAGGTAAACTCAGGTAAACTCAGGTGAACTTAGTATTTACGCCCCCTAATCCACTGCAACTTTAAATTCAATAAAAATCATTTCTTGTAGCTATGGGTACAGCAACAATCAAATATCCACCGACACTTTCCTTCCATCGTAGTAAATTTCTTGATAATAAAGACCAACACATATATGAGTTTGCAGCACCTCATAATAATATTTGAGGGAATTGAGTTGATATAAGGTGTTGTATGAATATATTTTGATATGATACTGATTTATTTGCACGATGGAAAGCAGGTGTTGGTGGTTATTGGATTGTGGCTGTACTGTACATACATACATCACATTGTGGTTTGGGCTTTGGATTTGCTTAACCTGCATTACTATCTACCTCGTTTTGACGTAGCAATCTGTGGGAGTAATTAAGATGTCTGGATTGTGAGCGATTACCAATTACCCGAGGAGGGGAGGGTTGGTTGGTTGGCTTAAGGACCCTGTGATTGTGTAGCCTATGGGAATTGGAGACTTCTGATTCCTCCAGACTATTCCACGAAACACACTCCTTCCATGTAGGTTGTGTATTGTGGCAATGTTTATAATATAGATGACCCCTGTAACTCCAATTTTCTGACTATACAGATTCTAACAAGCCTTGGCACGAAATGGCATACACTTAGAGCCTCTGATTTTTTTGACGTAATATGAAGGAATTAGCAAGTAGTCTGTAGTTCCCCAAGAGAGTTATAGTCCCTGTGTTCACGTTATAGGCTACACATAACTGTTAATTCTCTAGTACATTGATCAACTAATATATTCCCATGTATAACTTATTTTTTGAACGTGTATCTATGTTAGTATGGAACTGCAATTCCTATATGGCAATGTGTGTATTTGCATTTGTATGTATCACAGTGTATGTATAAACAGTATAAAAGTGGCCATGTACAGACACAATATAAATGGCTTGCCTGCCTCTTTACGTACTGTACTCAATGTGTATTTTTTGTTATTATTCTATTTTTTTCGGCACTATTTAATCATTTTTTAATGTGTTTATAATCTTTTCTATTTACCATTAAATGTGAACGGCATCATGAAAAAAAAATAAAAAAAAATGTTGACCTTTGATGGTTCTCGCTTCGTTTGACTCAAAGTAATAATTTTACCTGACGCTTAATTTTGCTACATACTCAAAATAAAAAAAAAGCTACAGATTATTAATACAAAATTATATACTTAATTGCATACTTTCAGATTAATTTTTGTACTAATCACACGTGTCCAAAGTTATATTGTGTGTTATTTTTTGTTTTTGTTTTTATGATGTGAAAGTTGAGGAGTACAGGCAGAATATAATATACTCGCTTTTTATCATCCCCTGTGAATTGAAAGTGTAGCATGAACTGTCCAAAATAATGTATAGCATGAAAGGTCCAATATAAAATACAGTATAGCATGAAAGGTCCAATAGAAAATACAGTATAGCATGAAAGGTCCAATAGAAAATACAGTATAGCATAAGAGGTCCAATACGAAGTCTAATTAATATTGCTTGAAGTCATACTAATAATTGTGCTTGTCTGTCTGTCTCCCTCGTCGTGGCCTCCCAGACGTCCGTGATCGGTGTGTTTACCTGTGGGAGTCCCAACCTGAGTCACTCGGTGGAGCAAGGGTGCCGTGATATGAACAAGACAGATGGTCCCGTCTTCAGGCATTACTACGAGAACTTCTAGTGCCACGTAGCCCCTCGATGCCATCATACGGAAGGACACCAAGGCAGAGATGATGATTTTTATGTTCTGTTGCAGGTTCATTGTGTACTGTTGCAGGTTCATTGCTTGGTGTCGTATTCATAGGAGTTGTGTGTGTGTGTGTGTGTATTTGTTTTTGTTTTTTTCATCTTTTTTTTGGACTAGGGCCATTGGTATATAATTATCTATGGTCGCAAATATTGACGAAAATCTGTTAGGATTATTCATCATTTTGGCTTAGTGAGTCGGGACACACTGAATGCAGATTGAAAATGTATATAAAACTCACTAAAAGTGTAATTTCCTATTATTAATCTATTGCAGTAAAATCATTCATCTGTTCGATTCCATTCATATTCCAGTTAATGTTCTCAGTTTACACACTCGGTACTAAAGTCTGTTCAAAACTTATGTTCCATTTTCCTCTATCTATCTGTCTCTATTTCTATCTATATCTTTCTATCTATTTCTATCTATATCTTTCTATCTATCTCTATCTGTCTCTATTTCTATCTATCTCTTATCTGTCTATCTATCTATCTATCTATTTCTATCTATCTAAGCATAAGAGGCCAAAAGGAACACAAATTTTGAACAGAGTTTAGTAATTCTGGACTTTGTTTGGTAACTATACATGCAAATAAACCCATGAATAGTGTAGCACGAGAGTAACCTTTTGTGTATATGTATGGGCCATAAGGTTGTCTAGTATACTGGTTGTGTATTTAGTTATATTGTTTGTTTTATGTTGATAATCAGTTGTTGCTCATTTTTATGCAGCCATCCTTGAAATTACATTACATAAAGCAGGATTATAGACATGTTGTATATTCCTCAAACATAATTGTAGGTTGAATGTGTCCTTTGGTTTAGTTTCATACAATGTTCAATACCATTCATTTGCCTGGTCAGTTTTTCATAATATGATTCGATTATTTTTTGATAGGCCCTATAACGCAATGACACTGTTCTCGAGTATATATGGCGTTATGTATAGCATGTGATACACGAGCTGTAAGCCATAATTATAAATAGGACTAATGCATGAACTTTTTTAGCTTTTTGAAATGCACGTAGATAGGTGGTAGAGAGTAAGCATCAATAATATGGTATGCCAACGTTTACAGTAATTATATACATTGGTGCTTAATACTATTTAGTAATGAATTTCTGTTGGTCAGGATCTAAATGGATACAATAAAAACTACTGTATCCGAAGGGTTGGTACTCCTGCTTGAGAGACTTATTTGCTAAAAACTACAATCGGTATCCCCAGTATAGCCATCACTATTTTGATAAACAGGGCTACCAACAGTTTACAAGGCCCATACATATATTTTTATTTTATCTTCAATTTTGTCACTTTGTTCAGCACAAAAAGTAACAATAGTTTCTGTGCAGTGTAGAAACTTGATATACCATTCTCTCATGGATTATTCAGTAGTGGGGTTAAATATGAAGTGATATTATACCTACGATACTAACTTGTATAACCTTAAATATTGTGATGTGCTTTTTTGCAGGAAGGAAATGAAACTACTGTAATTTATAGTTTATCATTAAATGAACACGTTTATCTAATGCTCTGACTTAACTTTCTTCCACAGCATCTCCGTAGGTCATTGAAACCTTGAGATATGATTTTAATTTGTCATTCCACGTGTTACAATCTTTACATTTGTGTATTTTTTTTTAACTTTAAATATAGGACTGACCACTTTGTTATTCAGCACAAGATTAAAGCTTATTTAATGAACGAGTTAGTATTTAATGTATCCTGCATTTTATAATGAGCCTCGTTTTATGTGAATCAGTTTCGTTTACAGTCCAGTGCAGGGATCGCCTCCCCCCCCATTAAAAACAGGATGCCGGCGACAATCCCCAAAGGTTTGTATGGTATTAATTAATTAAGGACCGTATACAATGAGAGTCACGTGCTACAGGAGTGGAGTACATTGTAGTGTTAGTCAGTCACACACCGAGCCAGGGAAGGCGATGGGGAATATCAAGACGTGTGAAGCATCGAATATGGATTCATGACACTAAAACTCCCATCTCTGTCGATATTGTACACTCGTGATGCGTAATCCCTGTCCAGAGACGAACGGCAAGCACCATACTTAACATACATTCCCTGCATTCGAACTCAGCCTCTATATGTGTACTGGGTGGGGAAATGAGCACTACCAGGCGATTTGAAGCTTTCTGCTCATCACACTCTGGTCAGAAATTATGTATCACGATTGTACTGTAGGAAAACCAAGTGGAGAGGGGTAGTGCTATCCTGTGTCCTCAATAAAAGTTGAATAGTTATCTGGTATTCATTTCAAATTCCACAGTTCTCATTGACTTGGATATTACTATTTGGAAATTTCAGGAGCTGTGGACCAATGAGGGAGTTTGATTGCATTTCACTTGTATGACGTTGTGGGGGTAATTTAGTGGTACGTAAATATTAGTTGCAATTATAACAAGTTAGCTGTGAACTTTACTTTGTTGTGAATACAGGCCCTGATCTCTACAATGCTACAGTGCACACGGTTGTTAGTGGGAAATTAACCACACCACCACCTGTTCCCTACACTGCTCCTTCCCCTTCCACCTCCACTCTCTCCTTCCTCCTCCCTCTCCCCCCTTTCCTCCTCCATTCTATCTTTCCCCCTCCCCTTCCTCCTGCACTCTCTCCTTCCCCCTCCCTTTCCTTCTCCATTCTCTCCTTCCCCCTCCCTTCCCCTTTTCCCTATCCCGTTTCCCCTTTCTCCACCCCATAATCCCCCTCGTCCTTCCCTCTCAAATATTTTCCTCTCCCATTTCCCTCTCCCACTTCCCCTTCCCGTTCCCATAATCCCCCCACACACACCCTGGAACCATAGTGAACCTGGCACATGAAGCAACGGGTCCTTCTCCTCCGGCAACAACCCCGCCACAACACCTCACACTCCCCTTTATTCCTCTCGTTTGTGTTGCCTCTGCTGTGTTGTGTTGTGTTGTGTTGTGTTGTGTCCTAGAGCTGTGGAGGAGCTTTGAGGATGAAAGAGCTCCCCCCGGTTGTCTGGTAGTCACACAAACAGAAATGGATATTCGTAGCCTATATCGTACACTGTTAAGCGTCGCTCGTAATGTATACAACAGCTGCATGTGACACAATAGCAGAGGAAAACACTGAAATTGTACTGTTACCCGCAGTGAACTCATTAAGCATTTATTTTGTTTATATAATATGTGGCATCTACTTGATAGTAATACTGTTATCTATCTACTTGATCAAAGAAGAGTATCTTATTATGAACTTGTTTGTCAAAAAGTCACAATCTCTATACAAGTTTACACACTGCTTCCGTCTTTGTGCAGTACTGTCATTGCACCAACTCTCCTTTTCCTCACTGGAGTCCAACACTCAATAATATCTACAATATTGGCTCTAATAATTTTCTGTTGACCACTTTCTGTTGACCGTGTTCTTGGTGAAATATTAATTTTCTATATATGGTTGCTTATTTAAAAATGGCCTGAGGGTATCTACAGTATATTCCTAATATTTTCGATATTCCATTAAACTACATAATTGAATGTGTGTGACTGCACATAGTCATTGGCACAGGTACTGTAAAGGCAAATGTGGCATTGGCGTGAAAATTTGTGTTCTGCCAGTTAGTCATTCGCAGCTAAATGGAATAATATTTCTCCCGACACACCACGGCTAAGGTAAATCATGTGGCTTCCAAATTAAATTAATTAAGCTCTGCCTTCTGATTTTCCTCCGTGTTGTCATATTCTGAACGTAGAGGAGGCTGGTCTGGGAAAACACACACACAAACATACATGCATACACACACACCCACACATGCATACACACGCACAAATATACACACGAACCAGTATACTCGTCACTGAGTTAAGAAGTGACCAATATGTTATCTATTCATTCGATGGTCTTCATGTATAGTTTAAAAGAGCCAATGATGGATTGTGTTAATGTAGCAGCAGTGTTGTCTTCTCTAGTCTAGTGCTGTGTATCGGGGTTGGAACTTTTACACGCAAACATTGTGTGGGGATGTTTTTTTTTTAATTGCGCCGTTGGGGGTGTTAACGCTCCTTCTTAATCAACATAGATAGGTTGTAGACAGCTTGATGCAATTCGTTCTGAAACCATATAGCTTTTCTCCATCCTGTTCAATTGGAAAAAGTGAGAGAGAGTCGAGAGGAAAGGGATGGAAGTTCTCCCTCCCAAACCACTCCCTCACATCCCCTGTCTCCACCCTCTATACTTCACACAGCGCCATCTTTTAGCAGAAAACGCTGATCTCTTTACTTTATTGTCGACGGGAAATGATTTTATTCCTTGCTTTAACTTGATTACTGAAGAGGAAAATAGCACAGTCATATTTTTATTGCTATATATCATTCGTAACTTTTGTATCGTATTCAATAACTTATAGAGATCAAGAGGGTCGGTATCCACAAAACCTCTCTGAGTTTGCACTGTTCGTATGTTTGTATTACTGACTTCGCCAACGTGTGTCGGGTTCATTTCTAAATTGTGAATGAATTCCTCCTCTTGAAATAAAGTACAGTACGTGTCTATGTTTAGGATTTCAAAGCTATGCCTGATTCTAAGCATCCTTGCCACGAATGAAAAGCTTACCAACAAAATATTAACTTATGAGTAAACGATAAATACGGGCCGTAAAACCAAATGATCACGAATTTTGCATCCTTCGGGACTTCGAAATGTTGTTCGAAGCCAAGACCAGAGCAGCATCACTGAATTGCCACTTGGAGAGAGATATTCAGTGGCGTCACACGTGTTCACTCCAACTCCTCTCACCTACTACGACGAGAGACTATTGTTATTTTTCTGTTTTTGTCATAATCATCTTGCTTATACGACAAAGAGATAATACTGTTATTTTTCTGTTTCTGTCATAATCATCTTGCATATACGGCAACGAGAGTACTGTTATTTCTGTTTTTGTCATAATCATCTTGCTTATACGACAACGAGATAGTACGGTTATTTTTCTGTTTCTGTCATAATCATCTTGCATATACGGCAACGAAAGAGTACTGTTATTTCTGTTTCTGTCATAATCATCTTGCTTATAAGGCGACAAGATAGTACTGTATTTCTCTGTTTCTGTCATAATCATCTTGCTTTTAAGGCGAAAAGATAGTACTGTTATTTCTCTGTTTCTGTCATAATCATCTTGCTTATACGGTAGTTGCGGGTTTTATTTGCTGAGTGTTCGTGTTCCTCGGACTATATGTGGACATTATAATATAGCGTGTAGAGTGAGAACAAATACACCTGACGAAGAAAATGATGGTGACCTTGAAGAGTGACGGGAGTGTCGACGAGTGGAGCCACGTCAGTCAATATCCTGGCGTCTTCTCTCTCTCTCTCTGTCTCTCTCTCTTCCAACACAGACAAGGTAAGAGAATAATTGCTAAAGGCTGTAATTACTTTTCATGACATTTAGAGTAGGTAATTACTGCTTAAGAATCACCTCAATAGATGTCGGTACGAGCGCTTTGGGACTGAACTTAATACATACAAGATCACAGTTTATTGTACTATTTGGTCCTGTACACTTTATTAATGACCAGCAGATCTATGAATGCTGCTCTTAAGATTGAAATGAAGCTAATTTACTTTCTCGGTTGATGAGCGCTTATTCTGGTTAGGGAAGTTGATAATTCCACCACTACTGTGTGTGTACCCGTGGTAAAATTTGTTGCAGGAGTTCTTCAAAGTCGACATAGTGTTATAATCATACTTGGGACTAGATATATTGTTGTTATTAAATCTATTCACGTACTAATATTATAAAATTGATAAAGGTTGTGCAGCCTCTCTTACAGCCAGGAGACGAGCAAAGCAATTTTACACAATATATATTATCTTGGGATGTTTTTTCTGTTGTTTACCTTTGAGATGTTGGGTTGGTACTTCAGGATATTACAGTGATATATTGGTTTGTTAGTGTGATATGTAGGCAGCCTCTATAGTCTGTGGTTGCAAAGTACTTTACCGTATTTCTGACAGTATTGTTATACCTTCATTGGCAAGACTTACCATAGCTGTTTTCACAACATTACTGTAGTTATAATAGTAAAGTCATGGTCTAATGTACTCCAACCTGGTGAATAAAAGCGAGCTATATGAGTTAATTTTATGAACCAAAATTGCACACCAACAGCTATAGTTTCGGATCATTTTTCGAAGCCATCTCATTGGAAGATGTTGCAGTACATTAGACCATGACTTTACCAGCAGGGGTGAGAGGCAGGCAGAGATAATGTCAGCTCTACTATCAATAGTGGCTTTAAGGTCGAAGTGGACTCGTAGGAAGGTGTGGATTATATATTAAATTTCGGCCTCAACTCTGGCTAAGGCAATACAGCAGCTCGCCTGTGAGGTGGAATATTTCATTTTGTGCATCAGTCTTACAACATTCATCTTGTACAACCATGGATGATAGTGGTGAACCAGGGACCAAGGAGTGTTGGAGAGCAACTGAACAGAGTTCGAACAAGTGAATTTTCCAAACCATTCTCAACGGTGAGAGGTTTAGAAGACTCACTGTTTCAAACTGTTCAGTTGCTATCCAACACTCCTTGGACCCTGGTTTAGCACTATCAGCCATGGCTGTACGCTCTTTCTGTTGTAGATTTGTATAGACTGTGTTGATGTGTTGATAAGGTATAATTGGTTATTCATAGTGTGGAATTGGCTATACTTATATGAACTGATAATTATTACCCAATCTCGAGAAAGTAAATGCATAGTAACCTTTATAATGATTTTCATTATTATGTTACTGCAGGGAGAGAGGATGGACGAAGATTATTATTGTTGATCAACAGGTAGACAATTAGTTAGACAGATAGAGAGACTGACAGAGAAGTAGATAAACAAAGAAACAGATAGAAACGTAAAGGGATGTGCCAGAAGCATTCTCAGCTTGATCGGATTAAACGGATTAAGTGGACTGTTATATAGGACAACACTGGACACACACACACACACACACACACACACACACACACACACACTTTCTCACACTCACACACGCACGTTCTCACACTCACACACGTATTATCTCTCTCTCTCTCTCACACACATTTATACACACACTCTTTCTCTCTAGCTCTCTTACACACACAAACTCTCTCTCTTTCACACACACACACACACACACACACACACACACACACACACACACACACACACACACACACACACACACACACTCTCTCTCTCTTTCGCACACACACACAAACTCTCTTTCTCACACACACATGCACTCTCTCTCTCTCACATACACACACACGCACACAAACTCTTACTCTCACACACACACACAAACTCTCTCTCTCTCTCACACACACACAAACTCTCTCTCTCTTACTCTCTCTCTCTCACACACACACAGAGATCCAGTCCATCTTCTTTAACCCTGGGCTGACCACTAGTGAGGGAATAACAATGTACCAAAGCACTGATCCAATATCACCACCACCACTACCACTAGGCTGCTTTTATCACATTTACCTCATGTTTTCGGCTTCCAATCCTCCCACATCCACCAGTAGTAATTTATAGTAGCCACCGTCCACCGCCGGCCTACTGCACGGTCAACGTAAAATAAAAAAAAGTGTTCGTGGTGGGTGTAGCTTGTATGCATGAAAGATATAATATTATTTTTATATGCTTGATTCCGGTTCCAGTACATTTTTACTATTACTAATCTTTATCCAGATCGGTCCTGTTGAAGGTTCAGATTTGTGGTGTGTGTGAGGCTGACAAGGAGCACAACTAACAAAACAATACGAGTGTAAAGAATTATATTTGGTTGACTTGCAATGCGTCTTGCTAATGACTGTCTCTTTATGTGTGTGTGTGTGTGTGTGTGTGTGTGTGTGTGTGTGTGTGTGTGTGTGTGTGTGTGTGTGTGTGTGTGTGTATGTTATTGCACTGCACTGAGTGGGTGGAGTGTGATGGGAGGGAGGAAGCATTTCGTAACTTGTTATATTTGTCACTGTTACATCCAACCCTTCACCTCTGTTCTAGTTATTTCAGTAGGATATATATATATATATATATATATTATATAATCTCTTACGACCTCAGCACCCCCTTTAGTCAGGCCTATAGGCAGTCCACCACCCCCTATTATTGGCTAACATATTCTAGTAGTAACTGTACACTGTATCAGAAAGCTTGAGACGCTGACTTCATACGAAAGTGTGAAATGCTCCTACAAATTGAATGTTGTTTATCACCAAGCTGCAACACAGTTGAAAATCAGGTTAAAATGTATAACAAAGTATCCTTTCACTACAGATCACCGCGTACTAGAAACACTGACATTTTACCGTCACATATGCAACCTTTCCTAGCAAACCCTAAAATGGATTTCAGCACCCCAGCAACTCAGGTTAAGAAACGCTAAAGTATGCCAGGAAACAGGACGAGATTAATAGAAATAACGATGTCCTGTTGTCTTGAAAGATTGAATGAATCAGTTAATAAAAAAGCAAAATTAAGGGAGATTGTCTATAGGACTTCAAAATAATACAGTATACTAAAATCTAGAGTATAGAAGAGTTGTTGCACATTAAACTCGTCACACACGTAAAATATTCCTGCATAATAAAATGACCATGCACTGGAAACTACTCGTGCATAGGTAACATTTTCATGCGCATAAATATTCACGGAAATAAAGCAGTCACACACGTTCAGCAAACATTAGGTAGGAGACGCACATGAACCACTCCCCCAGCCCCCCATATCCACACACGCACACACACACAGGAGACACACACACTCACACACACAGCAGACACACACATACAGCACACACACACACACAGCACACACACACACACTGCACACACGCAAGCAAGCTCAAGTTCACATGCACGCACACAATCGCTCAGCCAACCTCAACACCAAAACTTAGCATATTTGCAAATGTGGGAAATTCCTCGGTGATGGGGCTTTGACAGAATAGTATAGGCAGCCAAGGAAGGGGGGGAGTAAAGAGTGGTGGAGCTGGGAGAAAATACAGTTGCCAAAAAAGGTATTGCGACAACTATTGATACAACATTAAATATATTAATGTCCATAGTTATTTGCAGGGATTATAAGTATGTATTACAGAATAAGGATAAGTATATTTCCTTCTGTTATACATGCTTATAGTCCTTACAAATAGTTGTGGATATTACTATGGTTAAAGTTCTACCAAGATTTGTCGCAATACCATTTTTGGCAACTTTACATACAGTGGGAGGGAGTGAGTGAGTGAGTGAGTGAAGGGTCGGTACAGGCGAAAGTGATAGAGAATAGGAATCGAAATAAGAGTAGAAGTGAAGAGAAGCGGTAGATAAGGTTGCATCCGGAATGTGAGTCTGGTAATAACATTTTAAATTGAGATGAGGATGGTGGTCAGTGTGCCGGGAATGAGAACTGGAATAGATACATGAGTAGGAATGAGAACTGGAATCGATATAAGAGTAGGAATGAGAACTGGAATCGATACAAAAGTAGGAATGAGAACTGGAATCGATTTAAGAGTATGAATGAGAACTGGAATAGATACATGAGTAGGAATGAGAACTGGAATCGATATAAGAGTAGGAATGAGAACCGGAATCAATATAAGAGTAGGAATGAGAACTGGGACAGAATTAGAATATGAGAAGCAGAAATAGAAAAAAAGTTGGAGTAAGAATAAAATTAGGATTATGGAACAGACAGAATTGGAGTTGTAAAGTTGGGAGAAAAATGTTTGCACGGATTTATAAATAGAAATTGGAAACGAAATAGGTTCTGAAAGTGTGACTGAATTCTGACACACACACACACTGAGTGTGTGTGCGTGTGTGTGTGTGTGTGTGTGTGTGTGTGTTGGACCGTGATGGGAAACGTAACCACAGCAGCGAGATTGAAGGAATGTTTTTGTTAGTATGCATGTTGGAAAATATTGGCAAGGAGTGGAATGCCAGCCTACGTATTGGTGTGTGTGTGTGTGTGGGAAAGTGTGTGTGTGTGTGGGAACGTGTGTGTGGGAAAGTGTGTGTGTATGTGTATATGTGTGTGTCTGTGTGAAAGTGTGTGTGGGGGGGGGGGGGGGAGAGGGGGGGAAGTGTGTGTGTGTATGTGTGTGGGAAAGTGTGTGTGTGTGTTTGTCTGTGTGTGTGTTTGTCTGTGTGTACTTTTGCGTCCACGTGTTTGCGTGCCTGTTTGAACGTATTTGTGTGCATATTTTTGAGTGTATACATACATACATACATCTTGGTGTGTATATTTGCATCTTGGTGTGTCTGTATGTGTGTGTAAGTGTAAGTGCATACGTGTACGTGTTTGCAAATACGTCATCATTAATTAACTATGATTTTGTCAGTTTCATAAATTTACCTTAACTTACGACTCTAAAGACAGTCTATCCAGTATTGATCCTGAGTCTATCTATAGGTGAGGGTGTCGGTGTGGGTGATGGTGAGGGTGTAGGTGTGGGTGATGCCGAGGGTGTAGGTGTGGGTGAGCTGTGAGTATATAGGTGAGGTGTGGGAGTGGGTGTATATTGGTGATGTGTGGGTGATAGGGATGAGTGTGGGAAGTAGGTAATTGAAAGGAAAACAAACTGAAGTGAGGAGTGAGGGAGAGGCAGGTATATACAGTAGGTGGGGAAATGGAAAACGAAAATTATAATTAAAATGGGTATGAAAGAAAATGGAATTCGTGAACCGGGAAGATAATGAAAAAAGAAAGAGATGCTGAAAGACAAAAGAAGAGAAGAGAAGAGAAGAGAAGAGAAGAGAAGAGAAGAGAAGAGAAGAGAAGAGAAGAGAAGAGAAGGAGAGACACGAGAAGGAGAGACACGAGAAGAGAAGAGAAGTGAAGAGAAGAGAAGAGAAGAGAAGAGGAGAGACACGAGATCGGACACTGACAAATTCACATAATATACTGATTCAGGGACGAAAGGACTTGAACTCTTACACCTTCGGAGATAAATGTCGGGCTTTTCCTGAGTGTAAATTTGCGAGTGCATGATTGCTAACTGGTAATGTAAACAATGATCAAAATACTGACTGAGAAATCAAATCAGGACCACCAACACGCCTTCATGGGACTTGTCTGCCTCACTCGTCTTTCCCATCTCCTCCCTCCCTTCCTGCCTACCTTACCTTCCCTTCCCTTCCCTTCCCTTCCCTTCCCTGCCTGACTGCATTCCCTTTCTTTCCTCCCTGCCTTCCTTCCCATTCCTTCCTCCCTACTTTCCCATTCCTTCCTCCCTATCTTCCCCTTCCTTCCTTCCTGCCTTCCATTTTCTTTCTTCCTCCCTGTTTTCCCTTTCCTTCCTTACTCCATACATATCTTCCCTTTCCTTCCTTCTCTACAATGTTTTCCTCCCTCTCTGTCTTCCCTTATCTTCCTTCCCACCTTCCTTTTTTCTTCCCTTCCTCTTCTCCATTCCTCCCTACTTCATGCCCTCTCTACCTTCCATCTCCTTACCTATCTTTCCTTTCCTCTCCCTTTCCTTTCCTGCCTCTACTCCATCTTTCCTTACGTCTTTCCCAAGCTTCCTTTCCCTTCTCCCTATCTTCATATTCCCTTCTATCTCTTTCTCTTTTCCTCTCCTTTCTTTCTCTCTTTTCCTCTCCCTTCTTTCCCTCCCTTCTACTTCTCCTCTCTCTTCCTTCCCTCACCCATATTCTCCCTCACTCACCTTCTCCCTCTTTTCTTCTCCCTCCCTCCCTCCCTCTCTGATACACACCATCGTCCAGCCTATTTATAAAACGAGACAAACCTCCTTCACCCGGGTAGACAGAAGCTTCCGGCAATCTTTCACCAAACTTGCTCACACATCACTGGCCGAGGCTGGCTGGGCAGAAGAAGAAAATATTTATTGCCAGTAAATCTTTCCTAAGGGAGAGTTGTGGGGTGGCAAGAAGCAGCAGAGAGAAAGTGTGAGAAAGTAATGATGGATAACCTAATGAAGAATTTGTAACCCATGATTTTACTCAACCTCATCTGTTATATTATACGTTTCTCTCTTTTGTGTGCAAAATCCAAAACGATTCTGATTATTATATACAGTATACCATTATTATGAGCAAGTGTTTGTGGTATTTCATTGGTTTGTTCGTGTCTTTATCGATGAATCAGCAAAATGTACACACGAGCTATAATAGTATATTTGCCACCACGTACAGTACTTTAGATGTTTATATAATTTGAGATGGTAAAGTCATGGTCCAATGTTCTGCAACCTGGTGAATAAAAGCGAGCTATTTGAGTTAATTTTATGAACCAAAATTGCACACACCAACAGCTATAGTTTCGGATCATTTTTCGAAGCCATCTCATTGGAAGGTGTTGCAGTACATTAGACCATGACTTTACCCTTGATTGATTGGGTGAAGAATGAGAGTAGGTGCATGGAACAGAGTACAAAAATCTTTCGCCTACAGTGACACCTTCCCCACACAACCACGGATTTATTTTCTCTAGTGTAACAGTGATGATTATGCAGTTCCATTAAATAGTCAAAAGTAGTATGTAACAGCACGAGAAGAAAATTAAAACGCGTTTGATCCTCCCAGGAATTTTACTGATCTGTTTTGCATGATGGTATGGGAAAGCGAAAACTACACTCAATAATGTATCTGATAAGTGGTGGAAGGATGTGTGCGTGTGTGTGTGTGTGTGTGTGTGTGTGTGTGTGTGTGTGTGTGTGTGTGTGAAGTATTAGGTATGTATAGATTTAACCAAAGATCAAAGGAACTAAATTTTTAACAACCAAGCCGTGATGCAAATCCAAAATTTTTCGTTACTGGGAAGTGATAAAAGGTTTTTGATGAAGGATGCCTTAATTAACCTCAACTGAGCACCAACCCAGTTTCTATGTACAGTTGGCTCCACTCCCGCATTTCTCCCCTCGCGTTGCTAATGTTGGGCCAGTCAGAAATTCGAATCCCAATACACAAGTTACAAAATTCGAAACATTCATACCCTTAGAGTGAAAGATATGAATTGTTCGAATATTTTAACTTGTGGATCGGGATTCGAATTTCTGACTGGCCCAACATTGGCAACGCGAGGGGATAAACGCGGGGGTGGAGGCAACTGTACCACGGGTGTATTTTGGTACGTCCCTCGGGGGAATAACGAAGACTTGAATAAAAAAAAAAAAATACTTCAACCATCCGTCCTCAATTCGTCTTGGTTTTCCTTTGAGGCGTAATTTTTTTTTTTTTTTTTTATCAGCGTGTGCCAAGGCTGGTTGAACAATGGCCCTTGTAATATGAGACTTCCTTTTTACATGACTGTTTTTGTTTTTTTTATATATATATTACCATGGATGCATCAAAAGGACGTTCTTGTAACGTATCAGACACACAGCTAAACAGAAATACACAGTCACAGTATAACATACACAAAGATTTGAACGAACATTAAATTTATCTCTCTCTCTCACACACACACACACACAACACACACATACATTCTATTCTCTCTCTCTTTCGTACATACATACATACATACATACATACATACATACATACTTACTCTCTCTCACACACACACAAATGCACTCCACAACACAAAGATACATACTTTCTCTCTCTCTCTCTCTCTCTCTCACACACACACACACACACACACAACACACACACCAACAACTCGACCAGACCCCTACATCATCCAATCCCAAAACTCAAAACTCAAATTCCCTCAGTATATTATAATGAACACAATGATGGAAGCTGGTGGCGGTGGAAAGTCAGTCAGCAAATCGGAGCCCTATAAAATGGTCACTTGTTATTTATAGGGATCGACGGTGAATACAACTTGTCAAATACGATCACCGTGAATGGAATGACGAGGCTCAACAAAGAGACAATGGGCCAGGGGTTTGAAATTTTGTTGTTGGTCTCTGAATGCTGTATTGTGTGTGAGGCTCGCCAGTCTGTAGCCATTATCACACACACACACACACACAGAAATGATAAACACCAACACTGATACTCTGTGACGGACACGTGTTGTTATGTTTCCCATTCACTTTTTTTTTTTTTCCGGCCCCAGTGAACCCATTCATCATCATTATTATCCTCGTTTCTAGAAGTGGTTGCTGCAGTGTTTAATTTAGGTCAGGATATCGACTATAGTTTGGGTGAGATCAGGTTGGGAGAGATTGTAAAAATTTGCTTTAGGTTAGGTTAGGCTAGGCTAGGCTAGGCTAGGTTAGGTTAGGTTAGGTTAGGTTATTATTATAGGTTAGGTTAGGTTAGGTTAGGCTAGGCTAGGTTCGGTTCTGTTGGGTTTAGTTGAGTAGAGATGGCAGTAGATTACGTTTGGTTAGGTTCGGTTTGGTTAGGTCAAGTCATCAGTTGTTGGCAAATTAGGGGTATACAGGATATTTTAAAATCAGGTTTATAGTTAGATTAATTAAATCAATAGCGTTCCAATTCGCCTACAAGGGATCTTAACTATTTTACTTTAGGTTGATTTAGGTAAAGTATTATTAGGTTGATATAGATAAGGTATTATTAGTTTGATTTAGGTAAGGTATTATTAGGTTGATTTAGATAAGGTATTATTAGGTTGATATAGATAAGGTATTATTAGTTTGATTTAGGTAAGGTATGGAAATGGAAAACGGTCCAAACCTCCCGCATGAGAAGAGAAGAAGAGGGATCAGGGTGAACTTTCTCTTTGTCCTTTGTGATTTTGGAATAGTGTTCCCTGAAAAAGAAACTCAATTACTGTATCACCTTTTTAACACCCGACACCAGGGGATGAAACGGTGTATTATGATGCGTAATGCGTGAGGATTAAGGAGATGATAAAAACATCGATGGTATAATGCATTGTTCTCTCATCCGGAGGTTTGGAAAACTTAATGCGGAAGCCCTTGATGTATAATTAGATCAATATAATTATGTTCTCGCGTGTACCAGCTGATAAAGAACTAATTATCGTTGCCTTTGTTACACAGACTTATTGTTCTAATGTTTTTACTCATCACTTTCATTACTCCATTATCGTATTTGTATGTCCATTATTATCATAACAAAGTGGTAGTTATATTGAGATTGGTCGTCCCTTGTCACTCGAGTTAATGCAGTGTGTTGTTGTCTTCTCTTGTCGCATTATTTCTTGGTTATGATTATTAGCATTAATATTATTCTCTTTCTTATTGGAGTACGATACTGTCTGGTATATAATTGGAGGCTACTGATTCCCGAACTCTACCAGGAAAGGAATTATCCTCGATGCTAATACTCTGTATTGTGGCACAGGTTGGAAAAAGCAATTGTCTCCATTTAAATGACACCTATTTTTAATCTATAATTGATGATTTGTGCCGACACATTACGACGGTCAATATGTAGTATAAGAGTGATTATTCCCAGCGAGGACGTACTATCTATCTATCTATCTATTTATCTATTTATCTATCTATTTATCTCTCTATCTCTCTATCTCTCTATCTCACCAAACATACTATAAGGACACCAACCCTACTCACAAGAACCTTTTATCTTACCCTTCCTTCTCGCCCCCTCTCTTCCTCACTTTTTTTTTTTTAACTCCCATGGACTCTCTTCTTTGTTCTCCTTTTCTCTATTCCCTCCCTATTCCCCTTCTCTTCCCCTCCCTATTCCCCTTCTCTTCCCCTGACGCTAAGTAAGTGAGAAATATTTACAATTAACTGCTATCACACATATTAGGACAACTGTACATATCAGCTCATAAACACAAATCATCCGGAATAGATATGCGAAAAATAAAACACAGGTGAAGTGAAAAACATATGCAAATTTAATAATAGTAGTTATTTTGTCGGTTTTTTTGGAAAAAGCGTTGTCTTTAAATGTAATTTGTTCTGGTTTGATATTTTTGCATATCACATAAACCAGCTCTGGCGTGGAAAACTGTTCCGTCAAACTTTTTGTTGGAATCCGTAAAGGTTAAGGGAATGTTTTAGAGGAGAATTCTCGTTGGTACAGTACCTAAGCTCATGTTCCCCTTGGTGTTAGTACAGATGATGATGATGATGATGATAATAATAATAATAATGATAATAATAATAATAATAATAATAAACAAAATAATAATAATAATAATGATAATAATAATAATAAACAAAATAATAATAATAACAATAATAATAATAACAATAATAATAACAATAATAATAATAATAATAACAATAATAACAATAATAACATTCATAATCATAATTATAATAACAAATACATCTATCTAACGTATATATTTTCTAGATACGAATGACTATCAGAAAAAAACAAAACCCAACCGTGCATGTTAGTAAACACAGTAACTTGCATCTCCTGAAAATAATTTATGTCCAATATAATCATAATCTAATCATTAAGACTCGTAATTAGTCTCCGTTGGTGTGCAGAATATATTATTGTTTGTCCAATGTTCTGAGGGGTTATTATGCATTTAGGGAGGATAGGATTTTGTCGTCGATTAATTAAGAGACATTGGATTTCTCTACCTCGTGTCAAGAAGCCTCATATACACACACTCTCTTGCTCTATCTATCTATCTGTCTATCTGTCTATCTGTCTATCTGTCTATCTGTCTATTTGTCTATCTGTCTATCTGTCTATCTCTCTATCTGTCTATCTATCTATCTCTATCTATCTATCTCTATCTCTTACACACTCTCTCTCTCACTCTCTCACTCTCTCTCTTTCCAATTTAGTTTCCCTGTCCAGTGTTGTATTTTCAGAACGTGGGTTAGTTACTGAAGGCTAGGAAACAAAATGACAAAGTGTGGCGAGAAACACGTTGCTTAGGCCTATATAATTTTAGCCTTTAGTTCCCAGGTGGTTTGGTGTCTGAGTTTGGAGGTATTGACGACATACATAGGCCTACATTTGTGTGTGTGTGTGTGTGTGTGTGTGAGAGAGAGAGAGAGAGAGAGAGAGAGAGAGAGAGAAAGAGAGAAAATATGTGTGCGTGTGAATGAGCGTGTGTATGAATATGTGTGTGTGCGTGTGTATGTTTTCACCTCAGTGTTTTACCACCGTGTCAGTCTTATTTTTTCATGGCGGGTCCGGCTCGCACCTTTGTATCCGGAGTCGCGGACAAAGCAATTGGGTATATCCTATTGTTTTTGTTGTTTTTGTTTTGTTGTTTTTTTAAAGGGAGGGTCCAATTTTCACAGCTGACTGATTTACGAACAGAGAAGCAGGAGGGAGAGACAGAAAGTGAGGCGGAAGAATAAGGGATTGAGGAGGAAAATTAAGAGAGTGAGGATGGAAGGAGGGAGAATTTATAAGGAGAGGAGAAGGGGGAGGGCAGGGGAAGAAGTTGGAGTGAAAGACAGACAGACAGAGAGAGAGAGAGCGAGGAAGGAGGGGAAGAAGTAAGAGAGTGAAAGAGGAAGGAGGGAGAGATGTAAGAAAGTGAAAGAGGAAGGAGGGAGATATGTAAGAGAGTGAGAGAGAGAGAGAAAGGAGGAGAAATGAGAAAGAGCAGAGGGAGGGGGAGAAGTAAAAGAGAGAGAGAGAGAGAGAGAGAGGAAGGAGGGGGAGAATAACGGAGAGACAGAAATAGAAAACTAGACACACGCAAAAAGAGAAATATAATATTCCTCACTCCGCTTACTCCACTTCTCGTTTCTCTCAGAGCAAGTCCCCCTCTTCTGTATTTGGTTAATGTACGTCAAAAACTGAAACACCATAACAGCAATGTTTTAGAAATGTCTGTTCAGTTAATTTCCATAATTATATGACGAGAAAAAGACATTGACTGAAGTGGTTTCGGAATGCCAAGATAACATTTTACCATTCATGTATGAGGTGAGAAACAAAGGAATCGAATGAATGGAAATCTGTACACGACTTTACACATGTGGCAAAGAAGGTTAGGAAAATAATTGTGGGAATAATTTTTCACTGCGGTCTCGAGCTTGTCAACATTATTTATTTATTATTCCGATGAATGGAGCTAGCTTCATTATTAGTTTTCGCAGGCGTTGGTTATTACATTTAGATTTCTTGTTTGTGCCACTGAACATGAAAGGATATTGGGAAAAATGAGCGAAGGTAAAATATTCATCAGAGTAAACTGTTCAAGGTCACAACGCACCGAAGGGCACTCAAGCTGGCCCTAACGAAATATTGCTGAGTGAATCCAGGTGGGGTCTGCTCCAAACTGAGTTTAGCTCGCTTTAATGGCATTAATTAGAGCACAGGACATCACCCAGACACGTATTTACCCCCGAGGCCCTCCACACCAACCTGTCTACAGTCACTATATACCTACACACCGTCACTATACATCTGTCTAATGTCACTATATACCTACACACCGTCCCTACACATCTGTCTACAGTCACTATACACCTACACACCGTCCCTACACATCTGTCTACAGTCACTATACACTTACACACCGTCCCTACACATCTGTCTAATGTCACTATATACCTACACACCGTCCCTACACATCTGTCTACAGTCACTATACACCTACACACCGTCCCTACACATCTGTCTACAGTCACTATACACCTACACACCGTCCCTACACATCTGTCTACAGTCACTATACACCTACACACCGTCCCTACACATCTGTCTACAGTCACTATACACCTACACACCGTCCCTACACACCTGTCTACAGTCACTATACACCTACACACCGTCCCTACACATCTGTCTGGAATATGTGTACACCTGCTCGGCGTCAATGCTCATCTGTTTGCCGAACACTATACCTTCATTATCTGGGGATGTACAGTCGCGGAAGCAAGTTCCTGATGCAGGCAAGGGATAGGTTTCATTCTCTAGTCACCCTTTATGGACAATAATTGGTTTGGGCGACAAAGAAATGAGAGAACCGTACATCCCTATTTCTGTTGAGAACATGAGTGCAGCAAACCCATGTGTTAATTAAGTTGTATGAGGAATTAAAGAACCACTGTGATAAATTATACTGCATTAGGAATATAGATTATTAGACTCCCAATATGAGAATACTGAAATTGTATAAACAGTGGGATATTCCGGTATATCTTCCATCTGAAACGTCTCTGTCGGAAATCACTGTAAAATGGACCGACAAAAAGGAGGCTAGAAAAGTGAATGGGAAATTTTTCGCCGGGATAAATTTCAAAACCCGAGGAGTTGAAAATGCTAGAGAGTTTGGAGCAGAGCCAATAACCAATGAGGCAGAAAATGGCTAGATGGGAGAAACAAAGGATGAGTTTAATACACCGACATAATGCGTCGTGTAATGCAGTATATTCTATGTTGGTCTTAGTCGAAATAATTCACAACTACGATGATAGGATTTTACACACGTCACCCTCTGTACTGCACCTGTAAAGTAATAGGGTCTCCAGTCCAACCAGATTAGTGTTATAATTGACCTTTGTCTGTTAATCGGTAAACTTTTTCTTCTCGACTTGTGTATGCAGTCAGACATTAAATGGAGGGTTACCCAAGTTTTTCCCAATCTTCATTCCAGCACAAATACTCGTGGTGGTGGATAACCCTGACTTTTATTTGGGCCTTTGGTGCTTCATTGTCCCTAAAACAAAATCCGCTTCATGTCAGTTGGAGTGTGAAATTTATGCGTTCATTCGTAACGGGTTAGTCTATGAAGCATTTATCTGTGTCCTCGTAAATTGCTCTGTGGTATGAAAAGGGTCTGCCAACACAGCTTAAGCCTTAGGTAATATTTCACACTGCTCCATATTTCAGGTGGTCAGTTATTTATGGTGGTTTGGTGGTGGTGTGGGGCATATCCTACCTAGGTGTGGTGTTCTCACTTGGGCACAACATAGGCTGGATATTTTGGCTTGACGGTGTTATGCAAGATTAGTACAGGTCAGGTCAGGTCAGGGAAAATTTATGGTAGGGTTTATTGTTAGTTAGATTTCATAAAAAGCAAACAATTTTGTATGGATTATATCAAGTTACTGTAGGATAAGATAACGAGAGAACACCGTGGCAAAGGGCAGGTGAAATTTTATTAATTAAGTAGCCATATGCCTGAGGACATCTTTCTCTCCTCGAGTATATAATTTACTGTAACTTTATTAGTATCAGTACGAAATATAAAGTTGTGTGAATGGCAGACTGGAAATACAAACCTACCTTTGTATTTCCAAAAATCATGTTGCAAAAAAGAGAGATATATATACTGGTGAATCACCTTGCTTTTAGTTGAATTTATGATTCTAAGTATAAATAGTCTACTAGACTTGTTTTCGAAATTATGTAAAGATTATCATATTTGGGATGTACTGTATATTATGCAACAAGCAATCATCTATTTAGACATTATATAAAGCAAAAAGTATCTTACGAAAATAATAGCCTGACTATGTATAATGTACTGTTATGGGCTAAAGTCGTATACCATCCATCTGTAATGAATCTTCACCAATATTATATCGAGCTGAACATTTTTTTTTTAATAGGTAGTAGTAATATTGCACATCCGTATCATCTCCCTTTGAATATGTACACAGTCAATATAATTAAGTGTTATTGAAGGTTGCAAGGACAGGCGACATTACCGACACTGTTGACAAGGTGACACTCATATACAGACAAACAAGAACTGGATTATTTTCCCGTGTCAATACTCAGCTGAACCCACATTATCTATCTATCTATCTATCTATCTATCTATGTATCTATGTATCTATGTATCTATCTATGTATCTATCTATCTATCTATCTATGTATCTATCTATCTATCTATCTATCTATCTATCTATCTATCTATCTATCTATCTATCTATTTATAGCGTTAAGGGGGAAACTCTCTTGCTGGTGAATACGAAGGTCGACCATTCCTTCAAACATAGTACCCAGGAAACAAATAACCTTAATGTTTCTTAATTAATTGTTCCTTATTATTTCTTTAATGAGGTGTGTGTGTTTCGTGGCATAGTTTGGAGGAATCAGTCGCCCACCAGTTTATAAGTTACTCTCATTTTTCATTCACAGAAGAGGATGCATGTTGTGCCTTTTTTTTTTTTTTTAAATTAAATGCGACTCTAACCTTACTCTCATCTCTGTCTGCCGGTTTCTCTCTGTCTCTCTCTGTCTGTCTCTCTCTGTTTGTTTGTCTTTCTCTGTCTGTCTGTCTGTCTGTCTGTCTGTCTGTCTGTCTGTCTGTCTGTCTGTCTGTCTGTCTGTCTGTCTGTCTGTCTGTCTGTCTGTCTGTCTGTCTGTCTGTCTGTCTGTCTGTCACTATCTCTCCCTGTCTCCATCTGTCTCCATCTGTCCCTCTTTCTATCTTTCTTTCTTTCTATCTTTCTATCTTTCTTTCTATCTTTCTTTCTTTCTTTCTATCTTTCTTTCTTTATCTCTTTCTTTCTTTCTATCTTTCTTTCTTTATCTCTTTCTTTCTTTCTATCTTTCTTTCTTTCTCTCTCTCTCTCTGGCGTGTGTCCTTCCATGGATCCTGATCATCACAAACGTCACTGGTCGCGTCAGTCTTACGTCAGAGATGGAGTATCAGCCAAGCGTTAGGCTCAGGTTATATATATCATTTCATTCCCTAGTCCCCGTGTGAACAATATAATATGATATCCTCTTATTATGTATTCGTAGTCTCTCATTGTGGTCACCATCATCATCATCATCATCATCATCCTCATCATCATCATGTTCGTTATCATTACCATCGTAAGTATGGTGGTCATCGATATCCGTAATTAAATGAGAATCAACGTCATCTTCCCAGTTGTTGTTTTTACATTCGTGACGCTATTAGTGAATTGAAGGAAACTATTTCCTTCAAATAAAGTCATAAAACAACCTCCATTGGAAGGTGTTCGTGGCACAGATTGAAGGATCAATAGCCTGGTTATTCATAGTCAGATGAATATCAAATTTACATATGTTGTCTAAGCTGTGATATATAGAGTATTATTATTTTGTGATATGTATTATATATATATTTTTTTTTTCTTTTTCTTGAGAGGCTGTAAATTACTGAGACAATCATATTGGCCGGACGGTGTTGAATTCTTTAACGTGGTCCTTCTTGAGAATTAGTTTGAGGATTACATTCCAAGTTTCAATGCAGTTGGAGTTGGAACACCTTTTTTCTCGAGAGTCTTACGAGTTTATCCATTACAGACTCCTTGCAGCTTTGATTAAGTCACTGGTTAGAGCAGCTTCAGGTCCTATTTTACCGTTACCTATTCTGTAAATAAATTCTTCCTTACGGGAGAGTCTTTGGTGAAGGTATTGGAGGGTAAAAGGAAAGAATTTAAGTACCCTGTGATGGTGTATGGGAACTGGAGGCATATGATTGCTCCTGACTATGACATGAAACATATCTCCCTATTGGTGGTGTTTCGTGGTAATATTTGAAGGACTCATTGAACTCCAATTTTCTGACATCACAGGGTCCTTTCACTGCACTGCCCATTTCTCCCACTATTAGCGGGTTTATGTACCAAGGAATAATTTCTCGAGACATCATATCCATCTAACTCATCTTTGACAGCTAAAAGTTTTGTTTATGACTGATTAGGACATAATTCTCTAGGCCTATATTATAAGCTGTGACTGTCTTAGCAACTGAATGTCAACTTATACATTTGTAACTCCTCCATAATATCACATTTACCATTAATTAACAGACGGCGTTACTTCTCAGCAGGATGTAGTTTTCTAAGTTAAGTTTCAGGCTGGAAGTTAGATCGGACGCGACATAATGCACCTTCACAGAAAATTCGAACACTAATGCATTTTAAAGATAAATTTTCTGAAAGCCTCTCCTCACTTGAGCTGTTCCTTCCAAGACTTCATTATCGTGAACCTGGATTATCCGAGTTACTTATCCTAATTAGATTTGCTCGTTAACTCGGCGACACTTCTGTCTTCCCGCTAAAGTTTAAATGTCCAATGAAATATTATTCGATTATTAGTGAAACAATGTGTAATGATTTTAGCTGTGTTTATGTACTCTCTTTGACACTCTTTCAGCTTATTGTATATTATTGAATCAGTAAACCGAAGTAGGCCTAGACTATATAAGGTGACTGGTGTTAATATTTACTGCATGGAAGGGTCGCTAATGGGTTTGACTGTAGGTATTCCAATGCTTAAGTGGGTAATACACTTTTGGTACATTGGGGCTCCTTGTTTCCTCAAAGGTATGCCAGGAAACAGGACCAGCGTAACAGTACTTATAGTGGGCTGTTGCTTGGATTATATAGGTGGGTGGTATCAGTTGCTCCAGATTTACCTTCACTTAAGGGGATAGTATACTTTTGGTACATTGGAGTGTCTTGATTCCTCCAAAGTATGCTAGGAAACAGGACCAGAAGAGCAAAAATAATGGTGTTTTGTTTCTGGGAATAGTTTGGAGTAATCATTATCTCTCAATATGCCAAAACTGTACCCTCCCCTTAAATACAGTCTTTTAAGAAAGTAACGTGTTCTCGGTGAATGTGTAGAATGACCTATTGTACCCGTTCCAGTTCCAGTTCCCAGAGTTAGTCATTACCGAGTCTTTATGTTATCATCAAGGTAAATGTCTAAAATTTGCTGAAGTTTGTATTCAGAATCAGAGCATAGAGAACTTTAGGACAATTCTATTCTGTTTCAAGCAATTCTCTCACCCACCTCTCCGAGCATAAAGACGATAAACACATAAAAACGTGCTATTTTTAAGTATTCTAATCTAAAGGTGAACTGCTCATATTGTCCTGGGGTAGTTTTGACCTTTGGAGGTTTGGGATTCTACTTATTACAATCATAATTTCATCAACGTTTGTCTTCCTGGAAAATCCTCTCACGTCAGAAGTAGAATAATTCCGGCCATTAGTATATTTGTTTAATGTATCCATCAGGGAGGGTTGGAGAGGTTATGCTTCCATCTTAATTTGTCTGTCAATTTGTATATAAACAATATTTGCTCACAAATTTCATAATCAAATTTTTCACGAGCATTATTGGGCAGATGGGAAGTATATTACCAAAGAAAAAGGTATTAAATGTAGAAAGCGATGGTCAAAGAGCAAACGGATATATTGTGAAAGCGAAGATTCCTCATAGTTGTTAATTAAGAATGAGATTTGCTATTTTTGTCTTTAATTAAGATATGGGAAGGAAATGGAAAGAATTAAACATCCTGGTATATTTTATCTGTTTAACTGGCTATCCCTCTCAATCATTCACTGTCTCCATTATCTACCTGTCAATCTCCAATTCTCTCTACCTACCTATCTGTCTGTCTGTCTGTCTGTGTGTGTCTGTATTATATAATCAAGAAACCCCAAACCGACCCAACCACCAACCTACCATGTCCCCCCATACCACATGAAAAAGAAATTATCCCAGCGAGCATACAGCGTGGATAGTCGCTCCCCTCCACCCCCTCCAATCCCTCCACCCCCTCCACTCCTTCCACCCCCCCCCCTCCACCCCCTCCACCACACTAATGGAAGGTTGGGTGCAGTCGTCAGCCGTATAATATTGGTGACAGCGAGTTTCAAGACCCGAGGCCTGATAACATATGTGTCTGTTGGCATCCTGGCTTCACTGATACAGAGCCTACCTGCCTATTGACTCACCTGACTTCCTGCCTGTCTGAATGCCTGCCTGCCTGCCAATTGACTGACCTGACTACCTTCCTGCCTGCTTGCATGCCTGCCAATTGACTGACTGACTGACTGGGCTGCCTTACTCCTTGCCTACCTAACTGCCTGACTCCCTAATAACTGTTTGCCAGTGCCTCCCTGGCTTTTGACTGCCTGCCTGGAACCGCCTGTTTGTCTGCCTGCCTGCCTTCATCTGACAGCCTCATTTTCCTCGTGATAGCCTGCCTCCTTGACCTTCACTTCTGTCTGCCTTTCTCTTGCCCCACTGACTCTAACCATGTCTCCCCTCCTGCCTCCCTTCCTGCCTCCCTTCCTGCCTCCCTTCCTGCCTCCCTTCCTACTCTACTTCTTTCCCAATCTTCCTCACTCCTCACCTCTTCCTCACTCCTCACCTCTTCCTCACTCCTCACCTCTGCCTACCTCATGAGCAATTGGACGTGCTTTTTTATATTCTTTCATATTTTCAGGATCAATATTGTATAGCTTGCTGAAGGAGGGGAAAAAAAAACTTACTATATATAACGAAAGAAAGAGAGAAACAAAAACGTGACGGTAAATTAGAGTTTCTGAATCATCTAAATTATGTATGGTGAGGTCAGGTGGGTGGGTGGAAGGCCTTGTACAGGTAGGGTTATAAGACGTGTTGATATATGTATAAAATGTGTGGGTGTTGGCTTTGGCTACCCCTTGCTGAGGCTTACTTTACGTCTGGTGGGTTTACTCTTTATTATTATTATTATTGTTATTGTTATTGTTATTATTGTTATTATTTTTATTGTTATTGTTGTTCTTGTTGTTATTATTGTTGTTATTATTGTTGTTATTATCATTATCATTATCATTATCATTATTATTGTTGTTATTATTTTTGTTACGAGCCATAATAAATATCCAGGTCTGCTTCGAAGAGCTTGATGGAGTCTTAAACGATCTCCAGCAAGTATGAGACGGGATAAGAGGTATAATTGGATTCACTTGCATCTTATCTGTAGGAACTGAGACGTCTCTATAGTGTAGCATAAATGTCACATGTAAATTAAGATCTTCAGGGCTACCAACATGAGCTACAACAAGGTTCTAGTAAGGTGCATGTGTTCCAAATAGCATCGCTGAGTTTTCAAAGTGTTTACCACAAAAATAGTTCCAATAATTTTCTGAGCTACTGTACGTGTGGTCTGTCTGTATATCTCATCCCTTCTGATCCCTCCTACACACTGGTTCGTTCATCTCTTCCCCTCTCCCACGTCACCCATATTGTTTATCTTATCTTCCTCCCATCCCCCAATATGTTCCCTTTTCAGCCCACACACTTCTCTCGCTTCTATTTCCTCCTCTCGCTTCTATTTCCTCCTCTCCCTTCTACTCCCTTCTCTCCCTTCTACTCCCTCCTCTCCCTTTTACTCCATCCTCTCCCTTTTACTACATTCTCTCCCTTCTACTCCCTCCTCTCCCCTCCTCTCCTCTCCTCTCCTCTCCTCTCCTCTCCTCTCCTCTCCTCTCCTCTCCACTCCTCTCCTCTCCTCTCCTCTCCTCTCCTCTCCTCTCCTCTCCTCTCCCTCATACTTCACTCTTATAATACACTCGCCCCTATACTGCTGCCCTTCCAAGCACACAAAAACCTCACCTCGTCCCCTATCTCCCGTCCCCTGACACACACTCTCCACTCATAAACTTTTTACTTTCCTCCTCCTCCTCCTCCTCCTATGCCTGTCCTCTGTTTTCCCTTCACCCCACCCACCTCCCACCTCCCACCTCCCACCTTCCACCTCCCACCTTCCACTTCTGTCCACCCATGCATCTCTGTCCACTCACGAACAAACTTAACCTTTTCCCATAATATGCACTCTCTCAGCCTCTCTTATACACACACACACACACACACACACACACACACATACACACACTTACGTACACACACACACACACACACACTTACGTACACACACACACACACACACACACATACACACACTCACGTAAACTTCAGCCCTGTCCTCCTTACCCCCTCGACCGTTCAACACTTCCAGGGGTCCCTCAGCTTCTGTACGACTCGACCAAAACTGTCCAATATTTTCAAAGTTTAATCATAATAAAACTAGTTGAGGCGTTGTGTTGAATACTGTTGAAACTTTGTACTTTTTTCCTTATTAAAAGCGCGCCTTAAATTCATCACCCAGGCTCCCCGTCCGGCCGTAAAAAGGGAGGAGGAATGGAATTTTACATAATAGTTGGGGCATTTGTGTCATATATATTACCATGGAGGGGGCGGCCTGGATGGTTGGTGGGTTGGTGGGTTGGCTGGTTGGTGAGTGGGTGAGGGTGAGAGAGAGAGAGAAAGAGAGGCCAGGCATGTGTGGAGAAGAATGGTGGACACAGTAGCTAGGAGGTGAGGAGAGATGAGGAAAGGAGAGGAGAGGAGAGGAGAGGAGAGGAGATGTAGAGGGAGGAGGGGAAAAGAGGAGAGGAGATGAGAGGGAGGAGAAGAAAAAGGGACGAGAGATGAGAGGGAAGAGAAGAAAGAGGGACGAGAAATGCAGAGGGAGGAGAAATGAGAAAAAGGGACCAGAGATGTAGAGGGAAAATAGGGGAGAATATGAGGAAGAAATAAACGAGTGGAATAGAGGGAAGATGGAGACTGCGTGGAAGATTATTTTTGGAAGGACACTGAGTGGAGAAAGAACAGAGAGATGTGATAAAAGGATGACGATTATTGGTTAAACTGAACAGATGACTGGTTGTTACTGATGCCGATTAAAACTTTGCCACAAATCACATCCCCCAGTGTGTCGGTATCTGTTTTGTGGCATGGCATGGAAGAATCAGCTAACCTTTAATTCTTTACCCACATACCTGAAACATACCCGAGACACACCTGAAACGGAACCCTCATCAAACATAGCGATGGATGAGATATATATACAGTGGTGAAATATACAATAAATACATTCAGCGGCAAAAGTCCTGTCGCCTTACTTGCTTCACCGAGGCACGCGATGTTCATAGACTCGAGATTATTAGTTGTCCATGAACACTGCCTGTCTCGGTGAAGCAGATGAGGCGACAGGACTTCTGCCGCCGACTGTACTGTATTTACTGTATATCACACCACTGTACACATCTCAT
>JAWZYT010001138.1:110000-112500 GCA_034508575.1 Petrolisthes manimaculis
AGATAAGGTGAGGTGGGGTGGGAGGAAGGAGTGAAGGTGAGGGAAGTACACGAGGGAGATAGGTGATGGTGAGAGGTGGTGAGGAAGGAGGGAAGGTGAGGGAAGTACAAGAGGGAGATAGGTGATGGTGAGAGGAAGGAGTGAAGGTGAGAGAAGTACAAGAGGGAGATAGGTGATGGTGAGAGGAGTATGATGATGTAAGTCGGTGAAATTGAAATACCATTTTTTAAGACAGATGGTTGTTGAAAGGGAGGGAAAATAAAGAATATTGAGTTACGAGTAAATTACCACAATTGAGACGATATAGAGGAAAGGAGAAAATAAAGGCAGAGGTGATGTAGGTAGTTAATAAGTGAACTCGTGTAGTGATTATATTTTGTGAGTTTGGAAAATGAGTGAAGGTGAAAATTAAGGCAGGTGTAAGTAAGACATAACCGTTTTTATTTGGTTCTTAAAATTCCACATGTATCACTTTCTCTTAACGTCTTAATGGCATAATATGAACTACGATGGAAAGAAGTTAAAGCTTTCAAATTTTATAAATAAAACTTTCAAACGTCAAAAAACTAGATGACCAGACACCGGTGCATCTCGTTTGGTTTGGTGTGTGTGCCAGTACCGGGAGGGAGGAAAATAACGGCAGTGGTAACAGGAAGGAAAAAATAAAGGCCGAGAAAGCTATGCAGCTGAGCCCTTCCCTCCTTCATGCAAAAATATCTGTATTCTGTGCACAGGAATTTTATGAGGAAATATTCCGGGTTTGGGATCCAGATCATCCAGAAATTTGATGTGTTTTTTTCTTTTCCGATACGTTATCGCTTCACCAAGGCTGATTTGATACCAGTTGTAGTATATATGTTTCATAATATGCAGTAAACTTATTGATATTATGAAGCTAAAATGGTGAATAAAACGATCAACATCAATCATTTCAGGCATGTATACTTTAAGTCCTCACATGATATATTTTACCTCTGAATTTTCATCTACGTACATACGCACGCACGGATGTACGCACATATATACATATTGTACTATACAATGCACAATACATACACAGGCAAATCTTCCGACAACACACACACCGTCCTACAACACACACACCTTCCTACAACACACACACCTTCCTACAACACACACACACACACACACACACCTTCCGACAACACACACACCTTCCTACAACACACACACACACACACACACCTTCCTACAACACGCACACCTTCCTACAACACACACACACACACCTTCCGACAACACACACACCTTCCGACAACACACACACCTTCCGTCAGAACATTGGAATACTTCAGTGTTGCAACTCACGTGCTCCTACTACTACACACACAGCATTACAACTACAGTATATACAAGCGTTCCAACAACAGTACCGGTAAGGTGTTCTTCCAACTCATAAATATTTCAATGACATAATATCATAATACTGTTCTAGCAAATATAACAACAATAGTATTGTCCCTGTAACAAAATAAGTGCCCCATTTAGTAAGATGGATATATTGTCTCGATGTTCATTCCTTACTATATAAAACACCTTTGAAATTCTGTGGTACTGAGGAAGATACGAAGTCACGAAGTCACGCCATCATGAATAATGAATAATTTAACCCTTAACCCCTTCTAAAAAAAAATGATTGGAAATAAATGGTATCCAAACGTGTGATAGAAATTTAACCAGCGTTAGCAATTAGTGATGTGGGTCCTGGGTCATGTGAGAGGATTGATTGTAGTAGTTGATGTTGTTGAATTAGAGATAAGTGGTTTAGATGGGACGTTGATGCGTTAAACCCGCTCCCCAATTAACTAGGAATTGTTGGCTGTGGTGGTGGAGGTGGAGGTGGTATTAGTGGTGGAGGTGGTATTAGTGGTGGAGGTGGTATTAGTGGTGGAGGTGGTATTAGTGGTGGAGGTGGTATTAGTGGTGGAGGTTGTTATTTTGGTGGAGGGAGTATTGATAATGGTGTTGCAGGAGTTATGGTGGTGGTGGTGGTGGTGGTTGTAATATTTGTGTGTTAGTATTGTAGGTGATGGCGGAGATAGAAGTGGTTGTAGTCATGGAAATGACTCGTAATCTGTTGTTGTTGTGGGTTGTGACTGTTGTTGTAAATTTTGTGTTGGTATTGGAGGTGATGACGTAGATGATTGAGGTAGACGGGGTGGTGAAGGTGGTTGTGATGGTGGTGGTGATGGCTCTTAACAAATTTGTGTTGTGAATGGACAGTATAATAGTAAAGAGACGATTAAAGATATATTAATAGAAAGAGGAGATAGATAAAAAAAAAAGGGGAAGGAAAAGGTAGAGTACACAGACCGATTACGAATGACTGGTAAAGACAGACTGATAATATAGGATATGAGAAAATGTGAGAGAACCGGCAAAAATATCAATTTATTCCTCGAGTGAAAATGGAATTATTTTGATGAAACGAACCATTGGTGAAAATTTAACTCTTTACGGCTTAACTTTTATATCCTTG
>JAWZYT010001138.1:115000-232725 GCA_034508575.1 Petrolisthes manimaculis
CTGATAGTGTCAAATCCCATTGATCTGTGCCTTTGTTTAGGGAATCCGATGGAGCGTACAAACACGATCGGAAATGACTAGGAATGAAGTCCGTCATTGTAAGGGTTGTGTGGTTGTGAAGTAATATTATTTAATGTTTCCTTTTCCTACCATGTTTTTATATTTTAACCCATAAATCTTAATTGAAATGAAACCCTCTTGGATTATTAAAATATATTGCTATACATATACACTTTTGTAGGTTATGGAAGAAATATGGTAAATTTTGGAGAAATTCTAGAAGAGGGATAAGGTAGGATAAACGAGGAATGTTGAAAGAGTACAGAATTAGAGTGTCTACGAGCTGGAACAAAATATGACGAGAAACAAATGGAGTAAGGTAAAGGAGGAGGAGGAGGAGGAGGAGGAGAAGAAGAAGAAGGAGGAGGAGGAGGAGGAGGAAAAATGAATGTGTTGACTAGAAATCGTGGGAAGCTTGTATAATGCCTCAGAGGTATGAATGATTCTGGTTGTCAATAACAAAATGAAGCTCCTTCCCTGGCCAAGCTGCCCCGTGTGTCCCAAGTATAGTCAGTCTGAACCACAATAACTACACATTCTCCTCTGAATATTTTATGGTCGCCTTACTTGACTTTGGTGTGGCATAAGGGACCTACATTGACATACCCGACTAAATAATAGGTGACTACTACTAATTTCTACAAATAGTGACACAAAACAGCACATAAATCGAGGGAATCTGTTTTTTTTTCCTGGCGTTTATTCAATGCTAGGAATCAGATATCTCCTACTATATTATCCGACATTATCATATGCCCCTTAAATTTTAATATTTTTGAAGTTTGATATTTGAAGGGATGCTAGTGATGTGGAGCAACTGAGTACCTTACATTTTTTTTTTTTTTTTTTTGGTACAGTTAAAGGGGATGTTCTGTTTTCGGTGATCTGACATATTTGATCTACTCTAATTTTCGCTACAAAGCAGATTATATTCTCGAATAATGAGACCCCAGTCGGATTTCTAGCCTAGTTTGGAGAAGGGAGTAATCTCTCAATAATTATCCCACAGTGAATAACACCTTAAATAATTGTCAACTATCATATAAAAAATGACCGAAGCATAAGTTATGATCTAACCAAAGTGTACTTAAAAAAAAAAAAAAAAAATCATGCGAACTTGAGCTAACCTAGTCAATCCCTAGGACATATTATTTTCATTAAACCTGTACTTCGGTATTGGGTTTGCACACTCGGAGTTAAGGACCCTATGATGTAGTCAGAAAATTGGAGGTAAACGAGTCCTTCAAATATTACCACGAAACACCACCTATACGGAAGGAGCTCGTTTTGTGGCATAGTCAGGAGGAAACAGAAGCCTCCAATTTTCTTACACGATCACAGGGTCCTTAATCGTTCTGGCGTGATCCCCGGCACATTATGAATTCCTACCAACCGAGATTCAATACAATGGAAAATCCTTAGAAATTATATGCGGTGTTGGTTGAAAATTCAAATTATATTGGTGAAGACACATATGCAGATTGAAGTACACATAGTGAAACGTGGGTATGGGTAGCTAAATCCGTAGACTTTTACCACAACAATACAATGAAACATGGGTAGTTCAATCCGTAGACTTTTGCTACATCAGTATCGGTATCTGTGATTGCGACAAGCTGGTTACTGGCAGTGGCCGAGAAGTGGTGACTGTGATAAAGTGGTGGTGGTGGTGGTGGTGGTGGTGGTGAATATGGTAGGACGGATACAGACTGGTGGTAGGGGGGGGGGGGGGAGGCGGCGTAGGAGTGGTGGTGTGTTGTGAGAGCCAAGCGAGCACTGGAGCGCGAGTCAGCCTGAGTGACGGAGGCGGGCAGGGCTAAATGAGGCTCGAAGATAGAATTACGATGTGGAGTGTAAGGCACCCTCCTCCTTCTCCTCCTCCTTCTCTTCCTCCTTCTCTTCCTCATTCTCCTCCTCCTTCTCTTCCTCCTTCTCCTCCTCCTTCTCCTCCTTCTCCTCCTCCTTCTCTTCCTCCTCCTCCTTCTCTTCCTCCTTCTTTTCCTCCTTCTCTTCCTCCTTCTCCTCCTCCTTCTCTTCCTCCTTCTCCTCCTCCTTCTCTTCCTCCTTCTCTTCCTCCTCCCTACCCATCCCCTCTCCTCTTCCCCAATCACCCCTTTTACTTTTCATTTATCTCCTCCTCCTACCCTCTTCCCTTCTCCTCCTCCCCACCCATCCCCACTCATCCCCACTCCTCTTCCCCACTCATCCCCACTCCCTCCTCCCCACCCATCCCCCCTTTTATTCCTTCACTCTACACTCTCCAAGCCTGTCAGTTGATTTCTTCCTCTCCTCTCATTCTATCTCTTTCTCTATTAATTTTGTCGTTTTATCTCCACTTATTCCCCCTTCTCCTCCTCTTCCCCAACCCTTATCCCCTCTTGCCCCAACTCTTGCCCCAACTCTAACTCTTGCCCCAACTCTAACTCTTGCCCCAACTCTTGCCCCAACTCTTGAACCAACTCTTGCCTCAACTCTTGCCCCAACTCTTGAACCAACTCTTGCCTCAACTCTTGCCCCAACTCTTGAACCAACTCTTGCCCCAACTCTTGCCCCAACTCTTGAACCAACTCTTGCCCCAACTCTTGCCCCAACTCTTGCCCCAACTCTTGCCCCAACTCTTGCCCCAACTCTTGCCCAACTCTTGCCCCAACTCTTGCCCCAACTTTTCCCCAACTCTTGCCCCAACTCTAACTCTTGCCCCAACTCTTGTCCCAACACTTGCCCCAACTCTGCTCCCCAATTACTCCCTACTCTCCAACTCTCACCTCGTCTTCCAAACCTTATTGTCTTCACCTCTTCCTCCCTCCACTTTCCTCCCTCTCACTCTCTCTCTCTCTCTCTCTCTCTCTCTCTCTCTCTCTCTCTCTCTCTCTCTCTCTCTCTCTCTCTCTCTCTCTCTCTCTCTCTCTCTCTCTCTCTCTCTCTCTCTCTCTCTCTCTCTCTCTCTCTCTCTCTCTCTCTCTCTCTCTCTCTCTCTCTCTCTCTTTTATAATATTTCTCATACATTTTCTCCTTCCTTCTACCCTCCTCTTCACCTCACCTTCTCTTTTTCTATTGCTTTCTTCTCTTTTCCTGCCTTCCTTTTCTCTTCACTTTCCTTCCTTCTTTTCTCTTCACTTTCCTTTTCTACCAGTTATCATATAATTTCTCCCTTTTTTCGCATTTCCTCTTCACCATTTCCTATCTACTTTTGTCTTTATCCAGTCTCTTTATTCTTCCTCTGTTCACTTCTCCCTCCCTCCTTACTTGTATCTTCCTGGATACACATTCCTCCTCCGATCTTCTCCTCCCTCGCCTCCTTTCTTCCTCCCCCCACCTCCCCTACCCCTCCCTTCTCCTCCCTCGCCTCCTCGTATTCCTCCTTCCTCCCTTCCATCCTCCCTCCCTCCCTCCTGATGCCTGCCTCTCGCCACCTCTGTTATTAAAGCCGTAACTCACATACAATATATTCGCAGCATTTATCACATTGTCGTGGAGATGGTGAAGGGGTCAATAGAGTCACTCCCTCTCTCTCCTATACTTCCTTCTTACCACTTTACTCATCAATATCGCTTTCATAATGATAGTCCTTACCCTATATACTATCTCCTTCTTCTCTATTCTGCATATGGAAATTAGCATCATTCCTTATCCTTCCTGTTTATTTCTTAAGTTGTTCGGGTTTTTTTTATCATACCTCAATCACCCTGTTAAAATACTACATGATATAAATTATATTCTTCGGTAGTTGTCTGTTGTTTGAATGTTGCTCGTTATCAATGCAATGCTTTCCACTTGATTTTGTTTGCCCGGGGTATAACTACTGTTTAAAGTGGAGTGATAAATTCAGCTACATTTTGCTGGCTTTAATTAACGAGTTGGGTGAACTGGAGTTTGTTTATGTTATTTGATGTGATATGGTAAATTCAGATCTGTTTAACTGGTATTCATTAGTGAGCTGATGAACAACGGAATGGATTCGGTGCAAACAAAAATTAAGGGCCCTGTGTTGTAGTCAGAAAATTGAAGTTAAATAATTCATTCATATATTGCCACGAAACACCACTTATATGGAAGGAGCGTGTCTCGTGGCATAGTCAGGAAGAATCAGAAGCCACTAAATTTCCATATACGATCACAAGGTCCTTAAAAATGTAATATCGTGTTGCCAAACTTGGAAGGTATTCAGTCCTTCTATATATTACACTGTACCATATTATAGACCAACTATAAATCTAAAGAGAGCTGTAGTTTCGCTTCACATTTTAGTAAAGTCAGCAACGTCAAGGTTTGCTAAGATCACCTAATGTTAATTAATTTATGTCTATATTTGGTTGAGCAGAATGATATCCCCGTTTTGACTCCCAAGACTTGTGTTATAGACTCGGATGTTTTCTCTCTAGAATCTAGATATATTTTTGAGATGGTTGAGTGTTACATTCAGACTTGTTTTGTTTTGATAATTTCTCTGTAAGTTGTTGGTATGTTATGTCTTCGTTTGTTTATTTGTCTCCTTTGATAAAGTGGACTGAAGGGTATGGTGTGGTTTGGAGACTCATCTCTCTGCTATTGGAATATATTTGTATATTATAATTCGCCTTCATTATATATTTTGATTTTCATCTAACAATTTAAGGACTTTATAAATCATATAATACCACATTTGTGAAGTTTTAGTGTGTGAGTCGTCAGTGTTGACTATCACATTTACCACAGGGCAAAGTAACTGTAGTGGTGCAGGGGAACTACAACAGGTTTGAGTTCTAACGAGGCCACTATAATAACTGGTAATTTTCTTGGAAGGGAATATTAGCCACGTAGATACCTAGGGTGGGATTCTGTTGCTCCTCCTCGTACCAGAATTAACTCCGCTAACAAATGCGCTCAAGTTCGCGCCTCTGCAATTTTGCTCCCCTTAAAATTATGGTAGCGTGCTCTGTGCAAAGCCCGGAATTTCCGCTTTAGATACAATTCTTTTAATTTGCTCAAAATCGTATTCGCTTCTGGAGAGAGAGAGAGAGAGAGAGAGAGAGAGAGAGAGAGAGAGAGAGAGAGAGAGAGAGAGAGAGAGAGAGAGAGAGAGAGAGAGAGAGAGAGAGAAGAGAGAAGAGAGAGAGAGAGAGAGAGAGAGAGAGAGAGAAGAGAGAGAGAGAGAGAGAAGAGAGAGAGAGAGAGAAGAGATAGAGAGAGAGAGTGTGTGAGAGAGAGATTTTAGAACAGGTTAATCCAAGTGAGACTTTAATAATTCTAACTTTTATCTGAATTTGAGGAATTCAATATTTTAAAACTGTAAATTCTACTTTCATTAATTAAACCTATACAAATCTTTCAGCGCAGGACCTTTACAGTAATGTAAAAAATGTACAAGGTAAGGATGGTGTTTGAAATCAAGAGTTAAATTATTCTGATATACTTTGTCCTCAGATCACGAGGTTAATGTTCCTTAAGTCTGTCACATTTAATCTTAGATGAGTATCGTTGAAACTTGTAACCGAGACCTTAGAAGATTGAGATCGTTAAACTAAAACACATAATTTATGAACAATGAGACTTAGGTGAACAAGACGCATTAAACTTCATCAGTCTATTTTTGTCTTTCAATGTAATACTCCTAGCCCTTTATCCTGACGAAAATAAATAGATAAATAAATAAATAAGTGCTATATACATAAATAAAATGAGACTTTAACTCCTCACCAGAGCTAGAAAATATTTACCGCGTTTCCATGCAGGCCGGATTTATGATTATTTCCTTTTCACTCGCATCCCATTTTCTGCGGCAAAAATATATGCATTACAGAGAATGGAAAAGATATTCTTCTGCCACACTTGGGCTTTCACTTCAGATTTTGTTGCCTCGACATGTGCAGCGGGATGTGGTTTGTGTGTGTGTGTGTGTGTGCGTGTGTTCCTTTTGTGTCAGCGCCTGTGTGTGTGCATGTGTGTGTTCGTGTGCGTTCGTCCAGGTTAGTGAATATGTGAATGTGTGTGTGTGTGTGTATGTGTGATTTTGCGTAAGTATAGTATAGTATGAATTTGTGCGTGATTTTGCTTATGCGTGCGTGCTTGTGTGTGTGTGTGTGTGTGTGTGTGTGTGTGCGTGCGTGATTTTTGTATATACATGCGTGCCTGCGTGTGTATGCGTGCGTGTGTGTATTTCTCCTTGTGTGTGTGTGTGTGTGTCCTTGTGTATGTGTGCGTGTGTCCTTGTGTATGTATGTATGTGCGAGTCCTTGTGTATGCGAGTCCTAGTGTATGTATGTGCAAGTCCTTGTGTATATGAGCGTGGGTGCTAGTGTGTGTGTGTCCTTATGTATATATGCGTGAGTGCGTGCGTGCTTGTGTGTGTGTGTGTGTGTGTGTCCTTGTGTATAAGTGCGTGCGTGATTGTGTGCGTGCTTGTATATGAACGTGTGTGTGTGTGTCCTTGTGTATAAGTGCGTGCGTGATTGTGTGCGTGCTTGTATATGAGCGTGTGTGTCCTTGTCTGTGTGTGTGTGTGTGTGTGTGTGTGTTCTGCGGCTGTCAGTCCTACATCACATTAGTTACACCGAGATGGAGGCGCAGGAAACTGATAAGGGGATGCGAATTTCAGTTGCCAGTGTGGGAGTACAGAGACACACACACACAAATGTCAGGTTGTGTGTGTGTGTGTGTGTGTATGTGTGTGTGTGTGTGTGTGTGTGTGTGTGTGTGTGTGTGTGTGTTTATATAGATGGATAGATACATAGATGGTAGGTATGCATGTAGACAGAGAGAGAGAGGGATAGGGTTCGTGTGTGTGTGTGTGTGTGTGTGAGTGAGTGAGTGAGTGACTGTGTGTGAGTGAGTGAGTGAGTGACTGACTGACTGACTGTGTGTGTCAAAAAAAAAAAAAATAGATTCAAGTGAAATATAAGAATAACTTGAAAGAATACTTATATGGTGATGAGTAGAAGGAAAAATTAGTAAAAATAAAATAGAATAATAGGGATATATAAGCATAAACATTCATACATACTCGTACATACAAAGAGAGACGGAGGTAGTAGTGATAAAAATAAAGCCTCTTTGAAGGTAAACTCCAAAATTGTGGCTCGAATATAAAACTGAGATGCAGGGGGACTACACACACACACACACACACACACAGACACACACACACACACACACAGACACACACACAGACACAGACACAGACACACACACACATACACACACACATACACACATACACACACACAGACACACACACACATACATACACACACACACACACACAGACACACACACACACAGACACAGACACAGACACAGACACAGACACACACATACACACACACACACACACACACACACACACACACACACACACACACACATATACATACATACAGAGACACAGACACAGACACAGACACAGACACAGACACACATACACACACACACAGACACAGAGAGAGAGAGAGAGAGAGAGAGAGAGACAGGGTGGGGGGCGAAGAGTAAAGAAGGCCAGAAATACCCCGAGTCAGAGAAAGGGAGAGTGGTCGAGTTTATAAGGCAACAAAGAAGTCAGCTGGACGGGTGAGTTGCCAGCTAGTAAACAAACCCACTTTACTGCCCATCCCCGTGTGGCTGGCGAGTCTAATAAAGTGTCCCATGTCGGCGCCCTCGTTCTTCTGATAAATATTCCCTATATCGTTGGGAAAATTTCCTGTCGCGCTGCGTATTGGAAACTTGTGTGACTTCTGTCCGGCCCCTCGTGTTGGATGTGTGGGGCTGTGGCAGGAGGTGAGCTGAAGGTTTATGGTGCAGGGGAGCAGGCGTGGGGTTGGTAGGTGGGGCGAAGGTTATTTGCACAATCTGCCATTAGGGTGTTTTTTTTTTTCTTGTTCTTTTTCTACGGCACTGAAAGAACAAACAGCGTCCTTGAAAGATACACTCATCCACGAAGGCTTTCAGTTCCCCAAGAACCATGAATATCTGATAATAAAAAATACTCTGTAGCTAGAACTGCTACGTAATTACACACAGAAGTTTTATGTGCACGCGTTGATGACGAGCAAGACTTTGCTACGGGCATGAGGACACTTCGGATTAATGAGTCAATATTAAATTAACAAAAACTCCTCGTAGGTTGTGTTACTCTGTGGAAGAGGACAGTTGAAGGAAACGTATTTATTACCGTTTTCACTACACTAGAAACAGTATCGGCAGTTTCTATGAAGGAAAATCTTGCGAAAGGAATAATATTTGAGGCTATTGCTTCCCTGGAGAGAAAAAAACTGTAGTTTGCGTGGACAAAAGATTGAATGGATAATATAAAGTAATCATATATTCTCTGGTTGAGTCGAACAGGTCAGCTGTATCCACGGAAGGTTCATACTAAGTCTACACATAATGGCATTCATTCATTAAACTGTCTCCACATCACCAGTACAAGGCCTTAGTTCCCCCTCTAACAATAATCCCAGCCTCCTGCTCCATTACTCTCTCCACTGCCCAGCCTCATATCCATTCATCATAGCCACCACCACCACCACCTCCTCCTCCAATCCTTGCACTAAATACCACCTCTTAATCCGAGCACCAGCCATTAACCTCAATCATAGCAACAAATATCAACTCCAATTCTAGCAACAAGCACCACCTTCAATCCTAGCTTCATGTATCTCTTCCAATCCTAGTACCAAGCATTATCTCCAATCCTAGCCCCTATCATCATCTCAAATCTAGCTACAACAATCACCTCCAATCCTAGTATCAAGTAAGCATCATCTCTAATCCTACCACCAAACATTACCTCCAATCCTACCACCAATCCTCGGCCAGTGTGCTCGGTAGTGGGTTTTACAGCGTTGGAGAAAACCAATAAAGTATAAGTTTAGAGGCACTGAGTCCAGGCTTTTTATTGGGCACGATAAGGCTAGTGGACCTGGCCTGGCCGAGTTGTGCCCTGAAGTTTTACTGAATACGCTTTACAAAATGTGTCTATAGATGGTGGTAAACATATCGGCAGCAGGTGTGATGCAAAGAAGTGTGATGGGTTTCCTCAATAATATAATAATTGAGGTGCATTCATGATTATGCTTCTGGGTTAGTTTATCGGTATATAAGAGTGATTGTTTTATCTGCTTTATGTCCGCTCTTATGTAGTTTTATCAGGTGTGGTGCGTTCGGTGATTTATGTCAGTAGAAAGTGAAGAAACTAGAGACTATAATAATTATGAAGGGCCTGAATACAGTATAAATTTGTCTGATAAGTTCTTCAGCTGGCAAAAAAATATACGACTGTTAAAATGCGAAGACAATTGGATTCAGAGGACACACCGAAACACTCACACACTCACATGGAATCAAATGAAACGCATAATGTAACTTTAGGTTCTCATTCCTGTAGGTTGGAAGGAGTGCAATATATTACATCATAATTGTGGTCATATAAAACGGATATATGTAATGAAAGAGAAGGTAGAACATATATAAAAAGGGCTTGATATTGTGTGAAGGAGACACATTAATGACCAACATGACTTACAATGTCTGCACGAACCTCATTTGCTCTACGTTGCCCTCACCCCTCGCTCACATCATACCACTACTACCAACACCACCACTAACTACTACTACTACTACCAACACCACTACCAACAACACCACCACCACCACCACCACCACCAACATCACCTCCATCGCCAACATCACCTCCATCTCCTCATCACCACCACCTCCATATCACCACCACCATCACACTACCGTCACAGCGCCACAACCACTACCACTACCACTACCACTACTACTACACCTTCACCACCACAACCAACCAACCCACCCACCCCCCCACTACCACCGCCACACCTTCACCACCACCACTAACAACACCCCACCCCACCTCACCCGACCCTACCACCACCAGCTTGGCTCCTGACTCTCCTTCATAACTCGGGATTAACTTCACACACACCACCGCCACGGGGGTTCATTATTCCCAAATCTCTCATGGTACAGGGACGATTGTTTTACACAGGAAGCCTTACCATTTAAGTTAGTTTGATTTCGATTAGGTTAATAATAAGCTCACTGAAGGTTAGGCCAATATGGAATAGATATTTTTATATATGATGAATTGATTGACTTTTTGGACTAGATTAGATTACCTCGATTCATATTAGGAAGTGATAAACTTACAGTACCTTAGGGTAGACCAAGAATCCTGAGTATAAAATAATGTGAGAGTGAGTAGCCACCGCTTAACCCTGTACCCTGCTAGACTTGGAAATTATGCCTGGTGGGGTGGTGAGGGTGTTGGTAGGGGGGGGGAGGGGGTGCCGGTGGTGGTGGTGGGGGGGGAGGTAGAGGAAGGGCAGGACAGGTTGGTAGGGTCAAGAAAGACGAGGCAGAAAGGAAGTGGGGAGGCGAAGAAACGTTGGTGGGGACGAGATATATTGGACAAGGGAAATTAGTACACGAAGACAAACAAGAAAGGAAATGGGGAGGTAGTGATGAATGAGAGAGAGAGAGAGAGTGAGAGAGAAAGAGAGAGAAAGTGAGTGGTGCTGGAGTAGGGAGAAGCTGGTGAGGACAAAGAAATGGGTATAAATTGGCTTGGATATGGTGAGGTAAAGGCAGAGCATAGTGAAATGAACAGAGCAGCTAGATTGGAAGGAAAAATAATGTGAAGCCAGTCATGCAAGACAATGAAAAATGGGAAGATGACAATAATAGAGCCAGGACTAGACACCAGAGGGATGAAAAATAATGAGGGGCATGGAGCGGGATATATGAGGACTAGAGGCACGGGGAACATATTGATTAGTGAAGGGACCAGATGGATGGCACCCAGATGGAAGTAAATGTAATTGTGTTTTGCTGGACGAACATAGGAGTAAATAATATGTAGTTACGTGCGTGTAAGAGGAAGGGGGTGAATATTTATGTGTGTATTAAGGGTGTCTTGTGTGTGTGTGTGTATGTGTAGGTAGGTGGAGAAAAGGTCATGTGCGTGTGTGGAGAAAAGGTCATATGAGTGTGTGGGTAAAGAAAAGGTCTTGCGCGTTTGTGTTCATGTATGTACGTATGTGTGCCTGCTTGTGAGAGTGTGTGTGTGTGTGTGTGTTTACCTCCTTCGTGAGTGCATAAGAGAAAGTCGGAGTATGAACCATAATAAAGTTGGTGGTACATTGGACAGTGGAGGCAGAAGGTGGAGGTTTGGAGTGTGAGATGAGAGCATATACACAAACTCCCTATGGTACCTTTATTCCCGGGTCTAATTAAGTAATTGAAGGAGGGTGGCTGGTGTGCCGGAGTTTACCCAGGCTGGGGGGCGTGTGTACCCTCTCTCTGGCAGGGTTTACACAACTCCTCCCACCTCGTCCGGGGAATTTATCTGCCCGGAGCTCACTATGGGGTGTCGACCTCCTTTCTGCATGTCCCCCTCCCTCCCCTTCCACTACCACCTCCACCACCACTACCCTCCTCTTTTACTCTCATTCTTTCTCTCTCCCCTCTTTCTCCCTCTGTTCCCTCAACCCTTCCTTTCTCTCCCTCTGTTCCTTTCCTTCTCTCTACCTCTCTCTACCTCTCTCTCTCTACCTCTCTCTCTCTACCTCTCTCTCTCTACCTCTCTCTCTCTACCTCTCTCTCTCTACCTCTCTCTCTCTACCTCTCTCTCTCTACCTCTCTCTCTCTACCTCTCTCTCTCTACCTCTCTCTCTCTACCTCTCTCTCTCTACCTCTCTTTCTCTCTCTCTACCTCTCTCTCTCTCTCTACCTCTCTGTCCCGTTCTATCTCTTTCTTCCTCTGTCTTTACCCACTCCGTATCCCAATCAGTCACCCCTCTCTATATTTCTCTTCCTCCTTCCTTCCCTCCCTCTATCCACATTCTTTTCCTCCCTCTCTCTCTGTCCTCATTCTATTCCTCTCTCGCTCTCTCTCTCTCTCTCTCTCTGTCCCTTCTTTCTCTCTCTGTCTCTCTGTTCATATCTCCATCTCTTATCCCACTTTCATTTTGTCTCTCAGCCACCTCGATCCAGTTTGCCACCTCATTCCACCGCGTTAGTTTTAAGGCTTTACAAATGTGAACGTGTTGTGATGGTTGGTGCTTCTGTATATAGGCTTCATCGTCGTCATCGTCTTTGTTGTTGTTGTCTTCAGTCTTATGTGGTTGGTGGTTCAGTTGTCGTTGTTGTTGTTGTTGTTGTTGTTGTCTCTTCAGATTTGTTTCTTAGTTGTTGTGTCCTCCTTGCTTTATTGGTGTTTATTGGTGGTTTTGGCCTTATTGCTCATACACTTACTTTACTCTCGTTGTCTATTTTCAGTGTTATATGGTCGTCCTGCTTGTTTTGTTTTTTTACTATGCCATTGGTCAGGTACTAATTCCTCTGTCTATCACAACGCTATACAGAATGTGGATCTGTTTGACCATTTATTGTTTCCAACTTATTTACTCCAACTCATAAAGAATGCATTGTTCTTTTGAAGGTCACTTGAATAATATAGTTTTCCAGTGTTCTCCAGAATTCCTGAGTTATTGTAGTTTTAGTGTTCTTTCTGTCCTATCAGCTCTGAAAGTTTTGAAACTCTAACCGGAAATGTTCCGAGTTTTCGGTCTCTGGAACGCCTCAACAAACTTATAAGAAAAGTTTTATATTCTAGCTGTCAGGAAGGATTTAGTGTTCTTGCTGTCTGTACGATATTAACATTCGTGCTGCTAAAAGTTATCATGTCTTCAAATGGCACAGTTTTGTATCTAACTAATGAAATGCAAGGTGTTTCTGAAAGTCATTAGAGAATCTGTAGTCGTTAGCTTGCCATTGAAACCTTATTGTTTTCCAGACAATCGAATTTCTCATATGAAGGATTTTCTTATGTTAGTAGACCGGATATTTTACTGCCTCTTGCTTTTAGAGTACGATGCAAATCTTCAACATCTCCCTCTGCCGTTGAAAGGGTTTGGTAATTGAAGACGTTTACTGTGTGTCTGTGTCTGTGTCGGCTAGGGTGTGTGAAGGGGTTACTAAGCCAGGCACATAAAAGCGGAGAGAAGTAAAAGGCATTATATGTAACAAAAGCCAGAGAAAGCTTCCATTTCCAGCATTATCCAGGCAGCTTCGTGTGTGTATATCAGTGTGTATTTCAGTGTGTGTTTCAGAGTGTGGGCATGCGTCAGTCTGTACACGTATGTCAATGTGTGGTCAGTGTGTGTGTGTGTGTGTGTGTTTTACTCACCAGCACCACTCGTCCTTTGTCTGATTCTCGACCCTGGTATTCGTCCTCGTCCTCTCAGTATTTCATGTCATATAAAATTCTCCTGTCGTCACTTTGCTTCGCTCTCAGTCTTGGCCGCTTCCACCTCCTCCTCGTCTTTCCTAGCCTGACCTTGCTCTCATTAGGTCCTCTTTCAGATTCGCTAGTTCTTCCCTCAGCCTCACTCACTCACTCACTCACTCAGCTTCACTCACTCACTCACTCACTCAGCCTCACTCACTCACTCAGCCTCACTCACTCACTCACTCACTCACTCTCATTCACCATCCTCTCTCACTCACTCTCATTCACCCACCATCCTCTCTCACTCACTCTCATTCACCCACCATCCTCTCTCCCTCACTAACCATTTTCTAACACTCTTACCCTTTTTCCTCATTTTCGTCTCTCATTTCTCCAACTCTCTTCCTCCTCCTTTTCTATTGTCCTTACTTAGACTCACTTATACATGCATCTTTACACCTTGCACACAGTTAATTAATAATTCCACCCAATTCATCATTCCCCTTTTCGCTTTCTGTATATACTGTACTTTTAGCCTCTGAGTATATAACCTACCTAGAGACAGACATACAGACAGAATAGACTGACTGAAAGGGTCCTACCACTACACATACACCAGAAATACACCAGAAATACTACCAATATACCAGAAATTCCAACCACCTTGAATAAGCGTATATACAGTATGTACTCGTTGTTCTTCCACACACGAACCACTTGTTGAAGGGAGGCTTTATGCAGCTGGTATTGTGACGGGGGGGGAGGATCTGTCGCCTTGTACCAGATAAACCATTCTCTCTGCCTGCCCTCACGTCTCCCATTCTCTCTCTCTCTCTCTCGTACTCTGTCTTACTCTCATTTCTCTCTCTCTTTCGTACTCTGTCTTACTCTCATTTTTTCTCTCTTTCTCTCTCGTGCTCTCTGTCTTACTCTCATTTTTTCTCTCTTTCTCTCATTTTTTCTCTCTTTCTCTCATTTTTTCTCTCTTTCTCTCATTTTTTCTCTTTCTCTCTACCATTTTGTCTCTTCTCTTCCTCATGTCTCTCTCCATCTCTTTCTTTCCTTTCCTTCCCTTCCTTCTCTTCCTTTTTTCTTTCATGTTGTTCCTCTCCTCTCTTTTTTTTTTCCTTTTGTTTCCTTTCTCTCTTCTTTCATCTTTTTGCTCTCTCCACCTTTCCATCCCCTCCTCTCCCCACTCCTTATTCTTCCCACTCCTTGCTCTCTCCACCTTTCCATCCCCTCCTCACCCCTCCTCCCTCCTTGACACTCTTCTATAATCCCCGGCTTCCCTAATCCCTCCATCTATCTTCCCTTCTTTCTTCGCTTCTCTCCTCTTCTCTCATCTTGCCTTCCTTCGTATCTCCTTTCCTACACCCCGTTTTTCCGTTTTTATCCTTTTATCTCCACCGTTTCTACCTTCTACTCTATATATATACCTTCTCTTCTCTTTTCACCCCTCTCACGTTTATTTCCTACCCTAATCATTCCTCTCGTTATTTTTCTCATAGAATTTTGTACATCCTTCACACACGCCCAGCCCTTCCTTGTTGATTTTCCCTTTCGTCGTTTCTCCATTAGAACTTGGGAATTGGAGACAAAGTTGGCTACAGGTTGATGTGGCTATTATGAGGAGCTTTGGTTTGTACGAGTGACTGTGCCTCCTCGAGAACTTGCCTGGGTTACAGAAGGGGCGAGGGAATGTGGCCAAAATGAGGGGAAGTGAATGTGGTTCTAGACGGAGAAAAAAAAAACTACAGAAAAATACGGCCTTGGATGGGGAGGGCTCATGAAAGTAGATAAGTTTTAGGGATTAGACAAATTGGGTAGGAGGGCCAGAGATAGGAAATTGAGAGGGCTAGAGAGAGAGGGAATTGTTAGGGTTAGATAGAGTACCTTGGAAAGCCATACAGAGAATATTGAGAGGGCTAGATCGAGCGAGAGAGAGAGAGAGAGAGAGAGAGAGAGAGAGAGAGAGAGAGAGAGAGAGAGAGAGAGAGAGAGAGAGAGAAAGAGAGAGAGAGAGAGAGAGAGAGATGGGGGCTAGAGAAACCTCACGTAGAGGAAATTGGGAGGGCTAGAGAGAGAGAGAAAGACAGAGTTAGAGTTAGAGAGAAGAAAGGGAGAGGGAGAAATAGAGAGAAAGTGAGAGAGAGTTAGTTAGAGAGAAGAAATGGAGGAGGAGAAATAGAGAGAAAGGGAGAGAGGGAAGAAAGGGGGAGAAGAAAGGGAGAGGGAGAAATAGAGAGAAAGAGAGAGAGAGAGAGAGAACGAGAGAGAGAACGAGAGAGAGAGAGAGAACGAGAGAGAGAGAGAGAGGAAGGAGGGCCAACAATAGATAGACGACCACGGGGCTAGTGGGACCCTCAATTTCTTTGTGTGTGTGCGTGATGGGTCAACTGGGAGTGGCTCAGGGTCCCTCTCCTATTAACTTGTTGTGGTGGAGGTGTATTATATGTTGCTACTGTGGTGTGTGTGTGTGGGTGGGTGGGTGTTTGTGTGTGTGTTGTGTGTTTGTGTGTGTTGTGTGTGTGTGTTGTTGTTTGTGTTGTTGTTTGTGTGTGTTTTTGTGTTGGTGTGTGTGTTGTTGTTTGGGTGTTGTTGTTGTGTTGTTGTTTGGGTGTTTGTATGTGTGTGCTTTTATGTACTTGTTTGTGTTTGTATGTGTACTCTCGTACTCTTGCGTTTGTGTGTGATTGTGTGTGTGTTCGTGTTCATTATGTGCGCGGGTTTGCATTGCGTGTATGTGTGTTTTTATTGTTTGTATATTTGCATGACGTGTGTTTGTACATTTTTATTACCCTTGCAGAGTGTGTGTGTGTGTGTGTGTGTGTGTGTGTGTGTGTGTGTGTGTGTGTGTGTGTGTGTGTGTGTGTGTATTGTTGTAGAGGTGCAGTGCTTCCGTGTATTGAATCGTGTTGGTGGTGTGTTCCGGAAATATGGCATTCAAGATTATTTTTGATAGTGTTGTGTGGCGTTGTTGTGGTGTATTGCTTGTCTGTCTATCTGTGTGAGTTGTGGTGGTATAGTGTAGTGTGGTGGTCAGGTGCTGGAGTGGTTTGGCATTCAAGATAACTATTTTATTTTTATTTTCGTATCGTGTCGTGTCATAGAAATGCCAACATATTAATTTCACAAGGGGGAGCAGAAAGAAAGGTTGTTTATATTTGATTTTGCTGGCGTTTTAGATATGACTGATTCCTCCCAGCAACACCTAGAAACACACTCCATCCGTATAGAGCCTTTTCTGTGCGATAGTTTGGAGGTATTATTATTCGTAGTCACTTTATGAAACCCCGACATAAACATGATCCTCATTAAACCAAAAAATATTCTCAGTTTAAGATTATTATTTGCTTACCAGTCACCGATTACAGGTCACCGATCGATTTAGTCAGCATGAAAGACCAGAACAGGAATTTTATTATGATTGACACAGGCTGGAAAAAATATAGGCAGGTGTAAAAGATAAAAAATATTTAAAACACCTGCATCGCTCACTCTTCCACCCCCCCCAAAAAAAAAAAATAAAAAAAATAAATAAAAGGTGATCAAGAGACATTAAAAGTTGTGGAATTTGGCGGTGGATAATGTCATGCAGTCAGTGAAGATCATAGAGAATATTGTAATTATAAACGAGGCTGAATGTAATGATGGCACCTCAATGAGACCGAGGAGATATGAATGGAAATATTAATGGGATGGTAGAAAGAAGGATGGAAGAATCGATATGTGGACTGGAAGAATGAGAATGATAATGAAAGAAAGGGTAATTTAGGTTGATAAAAGAATGAATGAAAGGTATGGACGAGATGGTACAATAAATATGATAACTGGTAAGATAAGTAAAAATAAATATAAAGGGAGGTGAATGATAGGATAAGGATGATAAAACGGGTATGATGATGATGATGATGATGAATAAGAAGATAAATATAATAAAAGGATGAATGAAGTTGTGTGGAAGATGAATGGAAGCACTAATATGATGGAAGGATGAAATTGGTGATTGATGGGATAGCAGAATTATGAATGAAGGGTTAATCGAGTTAGTGGTTAATGAGTAGTGTGAGGATGAATGGTGAGGAAGGCGGCTCGTGGGAAAGATAATAATGAATGGGTAAGATTAACTAGAGGACTGGTATGCGGTCTTGGGAGTAGGAGTTTTATACAGGTAAAAAAAGAAATATATATAATAATAATAATAATACAATGTTAGTTATTGAAAGTTAGGTGTTAATTTATGTTAGCTGTAGAAAGTTATTTGTTTGTTTAAAATAATATAGTACGTTTGATAATGTAAATATATGTACCCAATTTTAATATTTTTGAAGGTTCATTGAGTATGCAGAAAGTAATTGTGCTGAAAATTTCCCTGTATTCCCCGCGTCTTCTCATACCATGTAATAATTTTTCCCCGATAATGAAGGAGTGTTCATTCCCACAACCACAAAAGCCTCGCATACAAGAGCTGTTTACTTTTTTCTCACTCTTTGCTGTAAGATACTGAAGTTTTTTTTTCCCAGTCAACAACTTGGTGGACTATCAAACGGATTATCAAAAGAATAGAGGGAAGAGAATCAAGTTTGTGGAGGGAAGAAGGCTTGAAGGAGGAGGGGTGGAGAGGAGAGGAGAGGAGAGGAGAGGAGGAGAGAAGAGAGCCGCCCGAGAGAGGTGAAGAGAAGGCAATGAGGAGGTGGTGGAGAGAAGAAGCCAAGAGGGTGGAGAGAAGCCAGGGTGGTGGTGGTGGAGGAGGGGGCGTGCTCACTTCTCGTTTATCAAAACTTCGTGATGAAATTGCGGGTTTGTTGTTCTTTGGAGAATTACCTCACGTGATGGAGCCAATACTCACTTAGTTTTTTGTTTTTTCTGGTGAGACTGAGAGGAGGTTTGTAAGAGTTCCCGGTTACACCAGACAAGGAAAGTTATAATATTGATGGAGGGGAATTTCCTCTCTCTTAAATAGACTCGTCTAAAACTTAATTATTTATATATTCTCATTAATTTCCAATATTACATCACCACCACCTTATTACTTCTCGCGATGCAAAATGGAAAATATTTTATTGTAATTCAATACTTTAATCAAATTACGGTTTATAAGAGACTAATTATATTTCTCCTGGTACATGTGGATGAGTGGCAAACATTATTGGTATGTGTGTACTCCGTCAACAACAGCGGAGAGAGAGAGAGAAAGAAAGAGAAAGAGAGAGAGAGAGAGAGAGAGAGAGAGAGAGAGAGAGAGAGAGAGAGAGAGAGAGAGAGAGAGAGAGAGGGAGGTAGGTAGGCAGGGAGGCATTGGAGATCGATGTTGCTTTCACGGCGAGACAGTGGCGAATAACAGGCAGGAAGGAAGACAGGCTCGGTGAGGGTTTTCGCTCGCCCACGTCTGTTTCCAGGTCATTACTCACTCACTCACAGACAGACAGAAGTGAGCAAAGGACCTGAAGAACCCCAAAGAAAAATGAACAGATGAATCCTACTGACAATGAGTGGGAATAGAAAAGAGAGTAAAAGTAGAGTGATTTGCTATAGTCTTAACATTTTAATCTAGTCGACAGCTGTATTTAGAAATATTGCAAATAATTTCTATGCTTAATTATTGACACTTAGATGATGAGAACTAAAGGCAAGAATTAAATAAGCGAGATGTTCAAATCATGTCCAATTTCGTTTCAGATGACTAGATAGATACATTACACAAAAAAAAAAAAAAAACAATAAGTCTCTTATAATTATATATATATATATATATACATAAACACTCGATCCCTGCTTCGTCTATTTATTTATCAGAGAGGAGACTGTACATGAATAAAATATTTCTGGGAAAGAGGATTCATCTAATAACACTACGAGTGGCATAAATTCCCCTCCTTCATAACGCTTGGTCATGAGTGGTATAAATTGTCTCGGCTTTAGAACCCTCAGTCGTATTTTATGTCTGGCTGCCACGAATTGAATAAGAAGCGGAAATGACATCACTGGTCCCACCCTCAACTTGTACAATTCACTATTTTAAATTAAGGAAGCAATTTTACTATAATGATAATAAAAAAATATAAATAAACAATAACATGAATTAAAAATAAAAGGGAGTGCACTTTTAAAATAGTTTGTAACCCTCTTCTGCATGAGGATATTGGAGTAATAATATCAAGCACGAAATCCGATTATAATACATTTCATGATAGGAATTCCATGGAGAAAAATGGTTTGTTCTCTTCCCCGTCCTCGTCCCGCTTATAAATAAATGAATATGTAAATACGTATTTATATTTGGGGTTGCCAGCTATGTGTCGTCGTAACAACCTAGTTAAAATGGAGCAGGGAATAAGGAAAAACAAAACAAAACAAATAAAAACATATAAGATAAAAGAAAGATATATAAAAGTAATATAATATGGTGGAAGTAGTTTGCTATATTTTGCTAATTAGGTTGGCAACTATAAATATACTAGAGGGGATCATAGATAGTTTCGTCGGTCAATAACCACTTTACCTGAAACTCACTCACTCCAGAAGCATCGTGTAGTTCAGCAAGACTCCCGTGATGTACCGTAGTAAGAAAATTGGAGGTTAGTGAGTCCTTCAAACATAGCTTCGAAACACCCCCTACATTAATAAAAGGAGCTTGTTTCATGGCATAGTCAGGAGGAATCAGAAGCAGCCATGCAGGTCTGTCTCATACACGATTACAGAGTCCCTCCCTTAAATAAAATCGTCAGACTGTTGGGAGAATGTGTAAAAATTCTCCGATGTGTGTGAGAGTGAAATGACAGGGAGCTGTTTATAATTGTTTTTCTCAGGTTAGTGAACTGAATTTTAAAAGGTCCCATCTGGCTCACGCAGATCAAACTGGCTCTGTACTAATGGCTTTTGTTTTGGTTCTCTGTCTAGCCTTTATCAGCGCTCTGTCTCTCTTCTTCTATCGACGTATTTTGTTCTCTTCTCTTTCTTTCTCTTCTCTTTCCTTTCTCTTCTCTTTCCTTTCTCTTCTCTTTCCTTTCTCTTCTCTTTCCTTTCTCTTCTCTTTCCTTTCTCTTCTCTTTCCTTTCTCTTCTCTTTCCTTTCTCTTCTCTTTCCTTTCTCTTCTCTTCCTTTCTCTTCTCTTTCCTTTCTCTTCTCTTTCCTTTCTCTTCTCTTTCCTTTCTCTTCTCTTTCCTTTCTCTTCTCTTTCTTCTCTCTTCTCTTTCTTTCTCTTCTCATTGTTCTCTCTTCCTCGTCTACTCGTGTATCTTTCTTACTCGTCCAATTTTTTCTATGTGTCTTTCTTCCTCTTGCATTCATTGTTTTCCCTTATTTTTTTCCTATAGCCCTCCATCCGTCTTCTCTTACTTTCTTATTTCCTCTCTCATTTTCATTTTGTTCTTAATTTTCCTCCATCCTTCCTTCTGTTCCTTTGCTTCCTATCCAACTCTCTCCTTACTTCTTTACTCTCCTCCCTTCGTCTTATTTACACACATACCTTTCTTCCTCTCTCCCCCCTCTCTCTCATTCTCCCTCTCTCTCTCTCTACATCTCCCTCCCTCTCATTCTTGCTCTCTCTCTACGTCTCTCAACATCTCTCTCTCTCTACATCTCTCTCTCTCTACATCTCTCTCTCTCTACATCTCTCTCTCTCTCTCTCTCTCTACACATCTTTCTCTCTACACATCTCTCTCTCTCTAGATCTCTCTCTTTACATCTCTCTCTCTAGATCTCTCTCTTTACATCTCTCTCTCTCTTTTCCTATCTATTTCCCCCCCCCCCCCCCACCCCACCAAGTACACCTCAGCCACCCACCCCACCAGCCGAGGGAGGGAAGGTGAGGGCGGCGACGTGACTGATGTTCCCTGACTGCCGGAAAATTGCGTCCTTGTCTCCGTTTTGTTTGTTGTCACTTGGTCCCCTGGGGAATGAGGTGTGTTTTGGGGATTGCTATATGAGAGAGGCTATCGTCATCGCTCTCCCTCTTTGCTGAATCTAACCTAAGCTAAGCTAAGCTAAACAAACCTATCCTAACCTAAGCTAAGCAAACCTATCCTAACCTAACCTAAGCAAACCTAACCTTACCTAACCTAACCTAAGCAAACCTAACCTAACCTAACCTAACCTAACCTAACCTAACCTAACCTAACCTAACCTAACCTAACCTAAACAAACCTATCCTAACCTAACCTAAGCTAAGCTAAACAAACCTATCCTAACCAAACCTAAGCAAACCAAACCTAACCTAACCTAACCAAACCTAAGCAAACCTAACCTAACCTAACCTAACTAACCTAACCTAACCTAACCTAACCTAACCTAACCTAACCTTAAGGTGGCTTGAGTCGGTGTGATGACAGTCCTTTCGTTCCGACGATATACACACCCGACGTTTAAATTACATGGTTATTTGCACACTAGGAACTCAACATGGTGAAGCTCGATCGTGTCCCTGATGGTGTCCCTGATGGTGTCCCTGATGGTGTCCCTGATGAAGTAATGATGGTGTCCCTGATAGTGTTCTTATAACCTGAGAGAATTTGAGAATAAAACACTCGTCTCCATTTCTTAAACAACTTGGAGAGAGAAAACAAAAATGGCCTCCCCTTACACTAAGAAACTTGGAAAGCAAAACACAAATGGAATCCCTATATATTTCAGAGGCTTGTGGGTGGAGAAAGCAGATCGTGTACCGACTGTATATTCTGTGAAAACGTGGCTGGGAAAACAAGAGATGGTACAGAGATGGTGTGTGTGTGTGTGTGTGTGTGTGTGTGTGTGTGTGTGTGTGTGTGTGTGAGAGAGAGAGAGAGAAGAGAGAGAGACTTTGAGGATAATATGGAGGGGCTTGTGGCAATCCATCATTCTGACAGCTATGGGTTTTGTCTCTGGGAATATCAATCTTGCTTACCCGACGTTTCGTGCCTATGGTTACCTTGCCCAGTTTTTCTTCTCATTCTTAAGGGACCCCCCGTGATGTAGTCAGAAATTGGAGGCTAGTGAGTCCTTCAAATATTGCCACGAAACACCAACTATATGGAAGGAGCTTGTTTCGTGGCATAGTCAGGAGGAATCACAAGCACTCAACTCTCATACCAGATCACAGGGTCCTTAAAGTGTCGTTTGCCGGATATACCCACTCACTGTAAGGTACTTCTTATATAATGTGATATGAGAGCAAAATTGCTAAAATAAGTTGCTAGGTATATTCTTTTTCCTCTCATAAGCTCTAAAATTAATCTTAGTATTAGATAAATTTAAGCAAGTTTCTTTTGTGCAATGTGTAACAAAAGATTATTCAATACTATCTCTCGTAAATCTTGCACCCTCTGCCATCAAAACAGTGTGTGTGTATGTGTGTGTGTGTATTAAATCATGAAAATGATTTAATTGATAAATATCCATATATGACTGAATGGATCGTCATAGAAAGCGTTGTTTACTGTGTTTTCTGACAGGCTTTCTAACCCCCCCAAAGCCTGTCCAGCTATCCCCGCACCCCCCAAGCCTGCCCCTTCACCCACAACCCCTTAAGCTCAGATTTCCGCTGGTAGAGAGGCGTCACTTGAAACGAAAACTGTGGAGTGGTAATAATGAGTTGGATTGGTGTTGGTCATTACAGTCTGGGTGGTGTAGGTCAAGTGATACTCTCTCTCTCTCTCTCTCTCCGCTGTGACTGTTCTACTTCTGTGATGAGTGAGCTTATTGTCCAAACACACGCACATACATATTCACATACTGGCATACACACATACTGGCCTACACACATACACGCACGTACGCAGTCGTATATACATACAAACATATGCACACTTGTATGCATATAAACATGCCACAACACAAAAATATGCAAACACACACACACACACACACACACACACACACACACACACACACACACACACGTACACACACACACACACACACACACAAACACACACACACACACGTACACACACACACACACGTACACACACACACACACACGTACACACACACACACACGTACACACACACACACACACACGTACCCACCATCCCCTCCCCCACACCTACACGTACACACACACACACACACACACACACACCTACACACACACACACACAGCACTGTACCTGGAATGCTTGTGGACGGGTACTTACTTTCAGATGGAGGTAATTGAGGCTGCTTTCCCAGTATTACAACTCTAATAATGCAAGCAGTGGGACTTGATGACTCTTGGTAGCCTACAATCAAGTACTAAAATTTCACTCTCTGCTACAGATTACTTCAGACCACTCTAGTGAGACTATTTAATAACACCCATTTTTGGACAAATTTATGCAAGTATACCACGACCTAGAAGTAAGAGAATATATGCATTTTTTTTTTAGAAGACTTTAAACTTATCACCCAACCAAATGAAATGGCTAATATGCTAGCTACTATTTCTCAAACATAAATATTTTCACTCAAAAGCAATCATTACTATTATTATTTCAACCAGCCCCCCCTTTTGATGAGTAACACAACTTGACAGAAAGAGTAAGAAAAACGTCATTTAAGAAGGGAGAATTTATTGACAATGTATCACTACTACTACTACTACTACTACTACTACTACTACTACTACTACTACTACTTCTACTTCTACTACTACTACTACTACTACTACTACTACTACTACTACTACTACTACTACTACTACTACTACTACTACTACTACTACTACTTCTACTTCTACTACTACTACTACTACTACTACTACTACTACTACTACTACTACTGCTACTACTACTACTACTACTACTATGGTGAAAAGCCCCTGACATTGTTGAAGCAGAATTGATTGATTGATTGATTGATTGATTGATTGATTGATTGATTGATTGATTGATTGATTGATTGATTGATTGATTGATTGATGGATGGATATTAGGCGCCGCAACATCGAGGTCCTAAAGCGCCAGAAAAAGGTGATAGAGAGGTGTGACAGCAAGCAGGAAGGAAATAAAAAGAAAAGAGGGACAGTTGATGTTGAAGCAGAAGCATGGCCTCGCTAACATAGGCTGCTCCTCTTCAAGTGTTGTTTTCCTACTCAGATCCCCTTTCTTTTCTCAGTGCTGCCTTGAGAGCTTGGTATTCACATCTATTTTTTTTATCTCCTATTCCTGCAGCCTCCTTTAAGGAAATGAAGTTGGAAATGGAGCACTTAATGCCTTACCATTTTGGGATATTTTCGAAGATAGGGCAAGGTAGCTCCTGGGTAGCGTAATGGTGAAGGCGTAGCGCTATGTGGGGTGGGTAGTAAGAACAGGGTGCTATGCATAGTGTGGTAGTAAGGACCATGCGCTATGTGGGGTGGGTAATAAGAACAAGGCACTATGTGGGGTGGGTAGTAAGGACAGGGCACTATGTGGGGTGGGTAGTAAGGACAAGGCACTATGTGGGGTGCATGAGTAGTAAGGACAGGGCTCTATGTTGGAGTGCATGGTAGTGAAGGCAGGCTGGAGTTGGGCAGGTATCGCCACCGCCTCTGTCTCAAGCACCACTATGTCAGGAGGAGTGCTTGCCTGGGGTCGATGATGACTGTGTACGGGCCAGTGTTGGGAGTGCTTCATGTCGGTTCCAGGCCTTGTATACCATATTGTCTTGGTTCCAGGTTATTTTCTTGGGGAGCTGCATTCCTGACGTTGGTGTAATAAGTATATCAACACATATTGGTATATTATTTCGCCTTATATTTGAGGTGGAGGTCGGGTATTGCAATCGGTGTGCGTTTGTGTTTTTGTGTGTGTGATATTTGCAACCGAGAAAGATGTAGGCTACTCCATTTGGCTGGTGTGTGTGTGTCTGGTGATGGTCAAACTCGACACTTTGGCCGAGGGAGTATAATCTTTGCATCTGGTACAAACAGCCTTAGTTCTAATCTCGTTCTAGCACTGCGAAGGAATAAAAAAGAAACAAATACACATACATCATGATGGGGTCTGGAAGGTCTGATAATGTCGAGTGTACACCAACCAGCCTTGAAGAGTGAAAACTGAAGACTATTCCGGCTCACGTCTGGAAGCTTGTGGTTTGTTTCTTGTATTTGCCTCCGTTGTTATGTCCCCATATGGTGGAGGCCTTTACACAAGACAAATCACTGGCAGGGAAACGGAAACAGCGGTCCGACGAAGAAACAAAATGAAATACCACAGATGTCAGGTTGAGGAAGACGAGATGGCTTCACTCTCGCATTCCACCTCTCTCCTCCTCCTCCTCCTCCTCCTCCTCCTTCTCTTCTTCTTCTTCTTTCCCCTCTCCCTCGCTTCCTCCATCACTTCCTCTTCCTCTTACTTGTCCACGCCCGTCCTTCCTTCCTTCCTTCCTTTCTTCCTTCCTTTCTTTACACTTGGTTTGCTGTCTCCCTCTTCTGTCTTCACCTTCCTTCTTCCTCTCATCCCCACTTGAGTGTTTGTTGTCTCGTATTTTGTTTTTCTATGTCGTGTATTTCATTTATATTTTTATTTTGTCTGTCCTGCTCTCTCCTTTTTATTTTATATCCTGTCAATAATTCTTCTTTTGTATTCTGTTCAACTTTTTTTTTATATATCGTTCCCCTTTCGTTCTATTTATCCTTCCTTCCTTTCTCTACCAATTCTATTCTTCCATGGAGTCTCATTTACTCTTCCACTCTCTCTTTGTATCTTCCGCCTCTTTATCTCTATTCTATTCTTTCTCTTTCTTTCTCTTTCTTTCTCTTTCTATATTTCTCTTTCTTGCTTTCTCTTTCTTTCCTTCCCTTTCTTTCTTTCTATTTCCTTATTTCTCTTTCCTTATTTCTCATTCTTTCCTTCTCTTTCTTTCCTTCTCTTTCTTTATTTATCTTTCTTTCCTTCCCTTTCTTTCCTTCCCTTTCTTTCTTTCTCTCTCTTTCTCTCTCTTTCGCCTTGTTTGTGCCTGCTCTTCTCCCACCCTTCCTCCTCCATTCATTCTGCCTCGTCCATCCATCTTGTAAGACTCTCTAAGTTTTTTTTGTTTTGTTTTTTCACCCTGACAGCTCCATCCGTCCTTCCGTCGACCATCCAGCCTTCCCTTTTTATCCATCCATTCATCCATCCGTCTGTCATCCATCCATTCATCCATCTATCTGTTTAACTCGTCCATCCATCCATTCATCCATCTGTTCATTCATCCATCCATCCATTCATCAATCCATCAATCATTGTTACGTTCCATCTTTTTTCAATATCATATAATTTAATTTCCTCTCTATCGCCTCATTTCTTACTTACCTACCTACCTACAACTGGATATCCTTCCTTCATGTTTCTGGTCTGTGTTTCCTCTTTTATCTAAACACCACTTATTATTTATTTTCCTCCAAGTCTCCTCCATTCATTTTCCTCCAAGCCTCCTCCATCCATTTTCCTCCAAGCCTCCTCCATCCATTTTCCTCCAAGCCTCCTCCATCCATTTTCCTCCAAGCCTCCTCCATCCATTTTCCTCCAAGCCTCCTCCATCCATTTTCCTCCCAAACTGCTCCATGTGTTTCCACCCAAACAAACTCATCTTCTGTCTATATTTTTTTCCTCACAGGGCCTTTTATTTTCCTTCCAAACGCCTACGTATATATTTTTCACAGTTCCCTCCATTTCTCTGTACTACACGTCTGTCTACCTCTCTATTTTCATCACCATTTGATAAGTATCGTCTTGTCAAACCATCCCCCTCTGTAATTCCTCTCTTCCCTCTTCATTTCCTCTCCCAATATATCCTTTGCATTCCATACCAACTAATTAATGTCTTCCCTTTCCAAACAAGCCATCTCTCTCTCTCTTTCTCTCTGGTCTCTCTCCCCTTCCACCCTCTCTTCCCCTTCGATCTCTCCATTCCAATTCTCCTCCAAACTTTTCCTTTTTTCTCCTCCACTGTGTCCATTTTTCCTTCAATCTCTCTATTCTTCCTTCACCACTTCATTCCTCCTTCAATCTCTTCTTCTATACTCTATACTCCAAAACATCCATTACTCCCAAATCCTGTAATTTCTCATTTTCCTCCTGATCTCCTTAAGTTTTTTACATTTTGCGTCTCTACCCTTCTTTTCTATCTTTTTTTCTCCTCATTCCCCTTCCCTTCCCTTCCACTCATTCTCTTTCCATCCCTGTCATGTCTATTCTTTTCCTTCTTCTCTCCCCCTCCTATCTATCTATCTATCTATCTATCTATCTATCTATCTATCTCTCTATCTCTTCTTATACTTCTCCCATCTCTTCCCAACTTTTAACTTTCTCTCTTTACTATCTCTCTTTACTATCTCTCTCTCTCCCCTTACCATCTCTCTATTTATCTTTCCTTCTTGCTTCCTCCGTGTCCTTCCTTCTCTTTTCACAATTCTCTCCTCTGTCTCCCCGTTGTCTCGTTTCGCTTTTTACTACCGTCGCATTTCACATTCTTACCACCACTTCTGTCTTATTCCTTGCATCCTACTTTTTCATTCACCTGCTCGTATTCCTTCTTGCATTATTCCATTTCGTCTCTTACAGTCAGTTTTCTCTTTTTTATCTCTTCTTGTTCATCCTCCTACATTTTCCTCTTTCAGCCATTTTCCTCTCTCTACCCCTATTTCCTCCTCCAATTATTTTCCTTAACTCTCTCTCCTTCTCACTTCCTCTCTTTGTAACTCTCTCCCTCCTCCTCCCCCCCCCCCCTCTCTCTCTCTCACACACACACACACACACAACTACCCTCCTTTACCCACTCCCTCAACTCATTCACTCCCTCACTTGGCCTGGTCTCTGCCACTTCCACTTGAGGGTGCTCGTTGCCTTGGTCTCCCTGTCAACACTAGTGGCTCAGATAGCTGCTTCTTGCCTTCCTTCTCTACCTCCTCTACCTTCCTCTTTCTTTTCTTTCTTCTCCTCCTATTTCTTTTCCTTCTCCTCCTACTTCTCCTCTACCTCCTATTTCTTTTCCTTCTCCTCCTACATCTCCTCACTTTTCTCCTCCTCCACCTCCTTCTCAGTTCTTCCTTCTTCTCCTACTTCTCCTCAGTTTCCTTCATCTTTTCCTCCTCCTCCTCCTCAGTTTCTTCCATCTCCTCTTCCTAATTCTCTCATACAAGCTGCCTTTTCATCCTCTTCTTCCTCCTCTCTCATCCTTCCTCACCTTCCTCGACCTTGCTATCCAAGACACTGTTCCTGTCCCTCCCTCCCTTCTCTCCATCTCTCCCCCACCTGAATAATCCGAGTCTATCCCTCCCTCCCTCCCTCCCTCCTTTCCTCCCTTCTTCCTCCCTCCCTCCCTTCTTCCTACCTCCCTCCTTCCTCCTTCCTCACTCCCTCCCTCCTTCCTCCCTCCCTCCTCCCTCCCTCCTCCCTCTTCTCCCTCTCTCCCTCACCTGCTCTTCACCTTCCCTACTTATGTATACGCTCTTCTCACACTTTACCTTTCCTCTTCTCTTTCCCTCTCCATCTGTTATTTTCCTCTTTCCTTCCTTCCTTCCTTCCTTCCTTCCTTGCTGCCTTCCTTATCTTATCTGACTTTTCTCTCTCGTTCTCGCCCACCTTTCTGTTCTTCTTCCTTGTCAGACGGTTTTCTCTTCCTCCTTCCCTCCCTTCCTCCTCTTCTCTTTCTCTCTCAGTCCTTGGCTTGCTTGTTATTTCCCTCTCCTCCTCCTCCTCTTCGTCCTCTCTTGTCACCTCTTCTCTTCCCTCTCCTTTTCTTGATATCCCTTCCCTTCCCTTCCCTTATTTATTTATATAGTCCGGTTCTATTTCTATTCCCTTTTACCCACGTGGAACAGAATACCAAGTGACATTATAGAGAGATCTTATGGTAATCCTATTGCTACTCTCCTCTATATACACATCTTTTGACAAACGACATGTATGTAGTATTAGACGTTTGTGGTTTAATCAAGAACAGAATGGCGATAGTGTGTGTGTGTGTGTGTGTGAGTGTGTGTGTGTGTGTGTGTGTGTGTGTGTGTGTGTGTGTGTGTGTGTGTGTGTGTCTCAGAAATGTGTGTCACTCATAAATCAAATCCCACACGAACTGAATGTGATGACTTAAGTGTTATAGAGTGTCTTACTGAGTACGTATATTTACACAGAACTTCATGAGTGTATTCGATTTTATTTTTTATGTTTTACAGTGCACATCCATTTTAAAGGAGGTAGTATTATTGTGGGTGTTTTGGAGTACCGGTATGCACAAGGCCTGAGTCACCCTCTTTAGAGTCTAAACACTGAAACAAAACATTTCCCCAACCCATACACTGAGGTAGGCTTGCTTACTCCTGTCCTGGCATGGCTTGCAGAAATCAGTAGCCCTCCTCCTATACGGCCAAAACAAACCATCCTCTTAAGAATAACCATTGTAAAAGTGCCTCCTCTCCCTCGCTACCCACGTATCGCTGCCAAGTCTTCCCTTCCCTCGGTGTGAATCCCAAAGGCTACGACTATGTATTCGAGGCAATATCCGTAATGAGAGGCAGCAGCGATATTGCCTCATACACCTGAGTAGAAACGCTTGGGAATTTTTGTTTTTGTTATACGGGAAAGGAAGGATGTTGAATCTAATTGGGTGGGTGTCGCTGGAGTGGAGGCGACTGTATAAAAGATTTGATTAGTGTTACTCATTATTTTATCGTCTATTTTTCTTGCTATACCATTTATCTTAACTTTATCCTCCATTATTGTGTTTCCTCTTATTTACCTCCTGTTATGGGCCTCCTACATGTTGCTTGTACTTCCTTTGAATATTCTTCTCACTATAGGTATCTTTCTCTTCCTCATCACTACCCCACTCCTCCTCCTCCCCACTCCTTCTCCTCACTACCCCACTCCTCCTCTCCACTCCTTCTCCTCACTACCCCACTCCTCACTACCCCACTCCTCCTCCTCCCCACTCCTTCTCCTCACTACCCCACTCCTCACTACCCCACTCCTCCTTCCCTTCCCTTCCCTTGCTTGTCTTCTCACCAGTTCCTCCCCCAGTCCCAGCTCTTGACACTGATCGCCTTCCCTGCCTCTCCCGCGCTGGCAATTCCACGTTTTTCTCAGCCCCCTTGTTTGTGGGAGAGATGGAATGGCTACATACCAGAAGAGGGAGAAGAGGGAGGGAAAAAAAGAGAGGGAGGGAGAAAGGGAGTGGGAGTGAGAAAGAGAGGGAGAGAGAAAGGGAGTGAGCGTGAGAAAGAGAGAAAGAGAGTGGGAGAGGGGGAAGTGAGAAAGAAAGAGAGGAAGAGAGAAATGAGAGAGTAAGAGTGGGAGAGAAACAGGGTGCTACAGTAGAGGGAAGCTAAGGTGGAGGAAGAGGGAAAAGGCGTGAAAAAACAACAAGGAATTTCTGAGTTTCGTTGATTTTGTTTTTTTCGGGGACATTTGCCAGGAGAGAGTGAGAGGTGAGAGTTGGTGGCTGGTGATGGAGAGGTGATGCGGGAGAGGGTGGCAGGCTGGGTGGGAGAGGGCGAGAAAGGGTGTGTGCCAGAGAGGGCGAGAAAGGGTGGGTGCCAGAGAGAGCGAGAAAGGGTGCCATAATTCAAGGCGGAGAAAGAGAGTCAGGAAGAGGGGAAATAGGTAGTGAAAATAGGGAGTGAGAAAAAAGGGTACTTACTATGTTGGGAAGGAGAGAAGGTGAGAGTAAGGAAGGGAGGGAGGGAGGGAGGGAGTAGGGAAGGAAGGGAGGGAGGGAAGGGTACCACAGAGTAAGAAAGAAAGTGTGCCAATTTTGTGGAGAGGGGAAGAGGAGGGGATGAGAATGAGTGGGTGGAGGGAAGGTACCAAATAAGCAGATGGAAAGAAGGAAGGAGCTGGAGAGGGAAGGAATGAAGGAGAGAAGGAATGAAGGAGGGACTGAGAGAGGGAAGGAAGGAAGGGGGGACTGAGAAAGGAAAAGTAGAAAGGAGGAAAGGAGAAAGAGAACTAAGGAGGAGGGACTGAGAGAAGGAAGGAATGAACGAAGAAAGGGGGGGACTGAGAGAGGGAAGAAAGGAAGGGGGGACTGAGAAAGGAAAAGTAGAAAGGATGAAAGGAGAAAAAAAGGAAAATGAAGGATGAAAGGGGGGACTGAGAAAGGAAAAGTAGAAAGGAGGAAGGGAGAAAAGAAGTAAAATGAAGGAGGAACTGAGAGAGACAAGAAAGGAAGGGGGTACTTAGAAAGGAAAAGTAGAAAGGAGGAAGGGAGAAGAGAAGGAAAAGGAAGGAGGGACTGAGAAAGGAAAAGTAAAAAGGAGGGAGAAAAGAAGGAAAATGAAGGAGGGACTGAGAGAGGGAAGGAATGAAGGAAGAAAGAGGGGACTGAGAAAGGAAAAGTAAAAAGGAGGAAGGGAGAAAAAAAGGAAAAGGAAGGAGGGACTGAGAGAGGGAAGGGTGCTGTGCCGTGGGTGGAAAATGGGGTCTCTTTTGCGTGCCTACCCCCCTGAGGTTGATGGTGGTGTTGGTAGGTAAACACAGCCATCAGCAACCCGTACCTTACACCAGGCTGGGGTTCTCTCTCTACACAACTGCTGCATTATCTGGGTCGCCAGGGATAGCAAGTGTTCATATGTAGCCACGAGCAAATATACGAGCTGCATACACACACACGCTCATATTAATGTATACACTAACGCTCATATTAATGCATACATACATGGTCATATTACTTCATACACTAATGTTCATATTAATGCTTACATAAACGCTCATATTAAAGCATACACACACGATCATAGCAATACATACAAGCACAATAAACACAATACAAACACATACATAGCTCATTCATACACGCACAGTAAATATGCACATTCAAACACGCTCATAAACACAAACTAGCACATTGTACAAACATACCCGTAACATAGCACATACATACAAACATAAACAGTACATACATACACGCACCTAACACACAACACAAACACAAACACAGCCTCATGATGCCAGTACACACACACACACACGAATAACTCTCATGGAACAACCGTCGACTTTTAATTGCTTAGACTTTACGTTATTGCTTTCAAGTTTTAGCAGCTCGGAAAACCAAAGTTGTTATTTTTGACACCTAAAGGAGGTAATATACTTTTGATACATTAGAACGTTTTGATTCCTCCAAAGTATGGTAGGGAACAGGACCAGATTACCAAAAATAATGGTAATCTGTTGTTTGGGATAGTTTGGAGGAATAATTTGCTCCAGATTTACCAACACTGTACAGTCCCCTTCAAGGAGTTCTTTTTTGTTGTGTACAAGTTGGAATCTAAGTAGTCCTCCAAACTATACAATAAAACAGAACTCTTACTCGTATACTGAGGTAAGCTGTTGTCTAGCATAATTTGGAGGAATCAGCAGCTCCGAACAAATTATATCCTTCAATATGAAATGATGTGACGCATGAGTGAGTTAAATGTGCGACAGAGGGCTTGCTTGCATCCATGAACAGGCACTCAGTTTTTTTATGTTTTGTTTTTCGTGAGCCCATGCCCTGATACACACCACAACGATCACTGGTACAGGCGGGGTTCACAATGCCTCGTGTTGTGTGGCATCTTGCATCGTGCAGTAAAGGAGGCGAAGCATTATTGAGAGTCTGTACAATAAGGTGTGTGTGTGTAGTGTGTATATACATTGGATATATCCCAAGATGTATAGATGCACGAATGTATAGATGTATAGGTGTCTTGTAGGTGTATATCATGAATGTATATCATAATGCACATACATTAGATGTAACATAATAAGGTGTGTTTGCAGTGTGTATATAAATTGGATATATCCCAAGATGTATAGATGCACAAATGTATAGATGTCTTGTAGGTGTATATCATGAATGTATATTATAAAGTACATAGAGTAGATGTAACCTAATGATATCCCTGAGGGTATGATTATGTACACAGATGTATGATACACCTCGGGTTGTATAATTATGTAAACAGGTGTATGATATATCTCAAGGGTACTATACAGGTAATTATACTTGAGCCAAGTCGGGCTGGCTAAAGGTTAATTTAGTTAATTGCTTCCATTTTAGAGAATTAAGGCCACTCTATTAAAACTTTTCTGGGTCTAAAAAATATGCAAATGTTCGGCCTGTTTTGCAAAATGTTTGTTACAATGTTGAGGCTGCTAACTGCAACTCACACACACACACAGACACAGACACACACACACACACACACACAGACACACACACACACACAGACACACACACACACACACACACACACACACAGACACACACACACACACAGACACACACACACACACACACACACACACACAGACACACACACACAGACACACACACACACACACACACACACACACACACACACACACACACACACACACACACACACACACACACACACACACACACACACACACACACACACACACACACACACATACACACACACACACACACACAATATGTACATGAACTATTGACAATACCGGTTGTAACTATAATGACCTTGGTGTCTTTCTCTGTGTATTGTAATTATTAGTGTTATTTCAGTTTCTTAGTTTTCAGTAAGCTGGAACTTTCTTTTGTCCGAATGTAAACCAATGAGTAACGATATGAAGGAGGGAAAATTATGCGACTGCCTCTCATTTACACTACGACACGCTCAACGCCTCGTTTGTTACTCTTTTCCGATCGTGTGAGGGAAAATCGTGTGATGTTCAGTGACTTAGAAACTCTATTTCTTCACCAGACGTCACATACTGTGATGCAGAGAGACGATTTCACGCGGCAACACCGGCATATTGGAAACAGTGTACAAACGTTCCTCATTCTCTTCCTGTCAGAGGCCTTACAATTGGACGTGGACTTTAGGAGAAACAGCATCATACATCCTCTTCCTGACGGCAATATCTTGTCTTCAATATATACAACTGTTAGTTTTATCTATATCTGATGTGCTCAGAGGCAGAGGGTCGTACTTTTATTTCTGTAAACAACAACTTCCAAGAAAATTGTGTGTACTATTTCTCCCACAGTTGGATTTCCTATTAACACTACCTTTCTGCCATCATGAATTGGGCGTAGTGGGCAGGGAGGCAGGCAAGCAGGCAGTCAAGCAGGCAGTCTAGAAGTCAGGCAGGCAGGCAAGCAGGCAGGCAGACAGGCAGGCAGGCAGGCTGGCGAGGAACAAAGGGTGGGTGGGACATGAATCTTGGTCGCTCACACAGGGATCTCAGAAAAGACGATACTTTGATGTTTGTGCGTGAGGCGCCTGAGGACCCATTGCAGGCGGGGATGAGGAGCGGCCTGGCTCTGAGAATGTGAGATGGATGGCTGAGAGGCGGGTGAGACGGGGATGACGGGCATTGTGGGTAAGTGGGGAGGGGTAAAGTGGATGAGAGAGGGATGAGAGGTGTGATGGATGAGGAAGGAGAGGGTGTGAGCTGTGAGAGAGGTAGCTAAGAATCTGTCGAAAGTTGCGATGCCTGATGTGAAACTAGTGAGAGGGGTGGATGAGATAACTGGTGGATGAGGAAGGAGGATGTATGGTTGAGGAAAGGTTGTGTGGGTGAGGATGGTGAATGTGAGATGGATGTGATTTAAGTGAGAGCTGGTTAGGTGTTGGATAAATGACGAGGATGAGAAGTGGATGTGAGGTGGGTGAAATGTGGATGAAATGCGGGTGTGAGGTGGGTGAGATGAGGATGAAATGCGGGTGTGAAGTGGGTGAAATGAGGATGAAATGGGGGTGTGAAGTGAGTGAAATGAGGATGAAGAGTGGATGTGAGGTGGGTGAAATGTGGATGAAATGAGGGTGTGAGGTGGGTGAAAGAGTATATATAGGACGGTGGTGATGTACTGTAGTCAAGGGTTGTCAGAGAGCGTAAAATGTCGGAGAAGAGGTGAATGAATGACGTGTGAACCAACCAATTAATTGTATACTCTTTCCAGCACAAATCATCAGAATAGATTTTATTACTGTTTCTGTTGTTCTTGTTTTTGTTGCTGTGGTTGTTCTTAATAACATAAAGATCACAAAACCTAATACAATGCTCTGTCGGTGTAAAGTGATGAATAGTTAGTTAGATGTGGAGAAATATTGTTGACCTATTGATTATCAAAGTGTGACGTAGGGAGGCTTCCATCCCATTTATTAAGAGACACACATATTACTGTACATACATTCAGATTTACCTGGCCAGAATACATCAAATCCCACACCTCATTTATTAGATGTTTCTGTGTTTTTGTAATGCAAAACTGTACACAATACATTAAGCGTATGAAAACTAAGGAATTATATAATATACTTTATTAAAATTGATTTTTTTTTAAAGACGCATTGATAGAAATCACCTGAAAGAGAACCGGTGCATTTTCGCCAAATATAATACTAAGCACTATACTGTACTTACTTAAGGCCAAGGAGTGAATACTATATACAATGCATGTGTATTTATTCGGCGAGTTTGTAGTGCCGTTTTCGATTTGGTTTCCGGTGTCAAAGGCTGTACGTGGGCAGTTAAATGGAATGCAAATTGCTATGAGAATGAACTGTAACTCTTTGAGAGGCGAGAGGTGGAATGCAGCGGTGGGTGTGGTGGAGGGTTGTCAGTGTGAGGTGTGTCTGTGTGTGTGTGTCTGTGTGTGTTTGTGTGTCTGTAAAGTGCTCAACCACCGGGAATGTTATTTGTGTGTTAAGGGTTGTATGAGGGCCGCGAGTGGTGATTGGTCTGGGAACTGGCGGTAACTGGTGATTGAACTGGGAGTGAAAAATGGGAGTGGTGTGGGGAGGTGGAAATGGGAGTGAGGAGGGGAGGTGGGAATGGGAGTGATAAAGGGAAGTGGGAATGGGAGTGATAAAGGGAGGTGGAAATGGGAGTGATGAGGGGAGGTGGGAATGAGACCGAAGAGGAGAGGTGCGAGTTGTAATGAGTGAAGGTACGACATGAGAGTATTGCGAATGGTGGAAAATCAACAGCGAGCTAGTGAGTGTAAGAAGTGCATAGTGAAACCCCGCGGGACTGATATATTAACTGATGTCCGAGCTGTGAACTGTCAGGAAATTAATACGAACTGACAGTGAACAAACAAACAGTGACAGAACTAGGAGTGAGTGAGTGAGTCGTGGAGGGTAGAAGAATGGACGCTGACTGTACACAAGAGATGGGATGTAGGCTGGGAGGCGAATAGAGGTTAAATTGGCAAGTTTGATTGTTTGTAGAGAGTGAACAATATCAAACAAAAATTGGGGTCAAATTAGAGAGAGAGTGGGTGGAGGATGTAAAAGAGTTGAGGATGAATGATTGGGGAAGGAAAGTCGAGGTTGTTGAGTTAAAAATAAAGGGTCGAGGATGAAAGGACGAGGATGAAGTGTTGAATGGAGGGTTGAGAGTGAGGGGTTGTTGATGAAGAACTGAGGATGATGGTCAGAAAACGGTGAATGGAGGAGGATAAGGGATAACTAGTGGAGAGGACAGGGCTGGAGGGTGAGAATTTGCTGGCAGCCCCAAGTGGGTGGAGGAAGGACAGATGGTGTAGGTCAGAGGGCGGAGTGCGGGTGTCAGGAGGAGGGTGATGGATGAGGGAGCTTCTAGTGGGGGTGAGGGCAAAGTTCTGATCTATTGGGTTACTTCTTGTTACCACCAACTCCTCGCTCGCTGCACCACATCTCTCTTCAACCAACACAACAACAAACACCTCCATATTGTCTGACCAAACCACCAGGGGAATTTCAGCTCATTTTTCCACAGACACAGAACGCCAGTACTGTATCTCATCTTCTCGTTTGACACCTCTGTTAACGTTCCACTTTCTCAAAATATCTATATAAAGAAAAACCGTCAGGTGATGTGCTACCTCAACCGAGCTCGTCAAAAAGAAAATCACGAAAAAAAAGCAACTCGTTCTTGAAGGCCACAGACACACTCATGAGCCGCAGGTCTCGAGTTTCATTAAATCCCGAGCTAATTTCAGGCCCATTTTTACGTGGCTTTTTCATGTCCACAAATGACATTCACTCTGCTGTGCAATTATACAAACAATCTGTCCTTAATGACGTTTTCTGCTTTGCCATGAAATTTCAATTACTGGGCGGCATCATCACGTTCCGCCGACCTCTCGTGAAAGAGTAAACACTCCCTCTCCCCCTGGCTGCTGCTGCTGCTGCATCTCTCTCCCTCCTCTCTCTCCCCCTCCTTCCTCCCCCTCTTTCCTCCCCTTCCTCCCCTTCCTCCCCTCTCTCCCTCCCCTCTCTCTCCCTCCCCTCTCTCCCTCCCCTCTCTCTCCCTCCCCTCTCTCCCTCTCCTTTCTCCTCTCTCTCCCTCTTCTCTCTTCCTCCTCTCTCTCCCTCTTCTCTCTCTCTTCCTCTCCCTCATCTCTCTCTCCCTCCTCTCTCTTTGTCTCTCCCTCCCCTCTTCCTCTTCCTCACACAAACACACACACACACACACATTAGCACACTTGCACATACAAACACTGCCACAAGTACACTCACTCGTCCCTTCTCTTTATTCTCCCCTTCCTCTCTCTCTCTCTCTCTCTCTCTCCAAGCCTCCTTCTGTCTTCCCCTCTCTTACCTACTCTCTCTCTCTCTCTCTCTCTCTCTCTCTCTCTCTCTCTCTCTCTCTCTCTCTCTCTCTCTCTCTCTCTCTCTCTCTCTCTCTCTCTCTCACTCCCTTTGATTTACTCTGGGTGCTTGTTGTTCCCTTCCTCGTCTCTGAGTCCCATTCTAGTGGTGTCAGAGTCAGCGGCAACACTCTCTTTGTTCCCCCTCACTCCTGTCACACTGAGTTGCACAGATACACAAACCTCAGAGTTGCGCAGACACACACACTCACACTCACATCTCAGAGTTAGACTGACACCCACACACACACACACACACACTCACACACACCCACACTCACACACACCCACACTCACACATCTCAAGAGTTAGACTGACACACACACACACACACACACACACACACACACACACACACACACACCTCAGAGTTAGACTGACACGCAAGTAGCATTGGCAAGTAACAGACATTGGCTACATATCAAATGGGCTACAGAATTTTAAAATCACAAAGACATACAAATGCAGGGATACATACACTAGAATTATTACTGGGTCCATCACACAGACAGTTTTCAGAGTACAGAATTATTTACACGCGTAACAAATACAAATACATGCCCCCGATCGGAGTGACCTAAGTGAATGTACAGCCGCAATCAAATAACCAATGACACTTTCCTTCCATTGTGCAAATAAATTAGTATCATATCAAACTATAATCTTACAACACCTTACGTCAACTCAACCCCCTCAATTACTTTTATGAGGTGCTGCAAAATCATACACGGGTTGTTCTTTATTACCAAGATATATACTACGATGGAAGAAAAGTGTCGGTGGATATTTGATTGTGGATGTACAGAAGCGCACAGTTGACTCGAAGCAAGCCACCATCTCCGTTGTACTGTTGCGGCCTCATGAAACAGTCACACCTGATACTGACTTCAATCAACGAGCATAGGACGGTGGTGTTGTTGTTGTTGTTGTTGTTGTTGTTGTTGTCGTTGTCGTTGTCGTTGTCGTTGTCGTTGTCGTTGTCGTTGTCGTTGTCGTTGTCGTTGTCGTTGTCGTTGTTGTTGTTGTTCTTGTTGTTGTTGTTGTGTTCAGTGGCGCGTCCTTCACGTGCTGGATGAGTGGCTCGTTTCAGGTGTGTGTTTGTCTGTTTCATGTGTCCGCAACTGTACATTTCACTTGGTAACATTGGGTGTGGTTATGAAGAATTCAGTTGGCATGGTGAGGGAAGGATACTGAAGCTGTGCAGGTTTATTCAGTTACATATATTTATTCCTGAACTACACACACGCTGTAATAATTGTATTGCATCATTGTGACATTATATTAATTATAAACCATGAAAAGTGGGATTAACACCTGCAGAATTAACCACTGAAAAAAAAATCATGTTATGTTATATTTATCAATTAATGAACGGCCACTGATTTCTCTTATAGCAGTCCATTAAAACAACACCCATGCTTACTTAGAGTCTGCTTCATGGCATAATTAACAGAAATCCACAGCCCTAACTTTGCCTACAGCAGCAGCAGCAGCAGCAGCGGCACAGAACCCCTGACGTCAAGCTGAAAGCAATGTCAGTCGTGGCGAAATTAATGACAAGGTGTATAGTGTTGCTGAAGAGACGAATAGCCCTGCATTTATACCGGGTTCCTTGATGGATGGTTAATCTAGGAGAGAGCGTGTGGTGATAGAAGCATATTTTTACTACTAAGAAAGTGCCACTACACACACTTTAATACACTCCAAGAATTTATTTCCTGAGAAGTAATATACTGACCCCTAATGTGTGGCAATGACTTGAGCACTGAGTGAGTTTATTGGCAGTTCATTCTGTTGGGTTCATTACTTGCTTGAAGTCTGAGTAAATTATAATGATTCAGCTTATGACACATACAGACTGAAATTTATTAGCTTGGTCAAAATGGTATACTGTGTGTGTGCATACAGTTGCCACTAGAAATATTGTTTGTTCTCCCTTGTTACCTTAGGTTTTTTTGCCTGCTATGTTGTGGAAAATAAAGGTTTTGAATGCCCCTTCGCATCCGAACCGTTCCCTCTCATTTTTAAAAATGAAGATCCTTAGACCTTTTTATCCTTCGTGCTTACTGTCACTCTCTGTCTCCTTCTCGTATGTGACTACACCATCTTTCCGGCGTAACACAATCTTGTTTTTTCTTCAATACATTATTATCAATTCACCTTCTTCACTGTACAATCCATCCTGTCCTACAATGGTGCCTCAGCTTTTTGCCATGGTAACATTATCGCCTCCAGTCCTACTGACGCGTGTTTGATACTTGTCACAACACACGTCATATGAGGAGGGACAGTGTCTCTTTTTGACCTCAGCAAGCCATATGACCTTGCATGGCTTAGCTCAGTGGAACTCATTTCCCCCATGTTTATTAAATATTCTGAACACAGGTTAATCTGCCATGCTAAATTTCAATTAAGTTGCGAGATAGTCAGAATTTTTCTCAACCACTTAAAGAAATAATGTACTGTACTTTTTGTTAAGATTTGCCTTCCATTTTCATTTCTATCTAACGCCTCCCTTGCTAATGTGGCATGTTGCTTCAGGCAGTGAGCGTATAATTAGCGAAAAAGTTTCCTCGTACGAGCTTTACACGCCATTTGTTAACTAAAGTATAAATGAAAAGATTAACTTTCGTAAGCCAAGAAGCCCGAGACTCTAGAGAGAGGGTGCCGTTATATTACATCTTAATTAAGAAAACACTAATTTATTTAAGTAAAAAAGTGTCTGTTCCATTGTTCACTTCACAGAACATCCACACAGAACTCAAGTGTATGGAATAACCCCTTCAATTATTGTATGAAGATCATCCAAGTCACAACCCAATGAAGATTACTGAACCAACGTTAACGAAGAGTGAATGTTCCCTTTAATACATTTTTGACAAGTATATTGAGGGTGTCGGTGGAATGGACAGATTTGAAAAGGCAAGTTAGATTTTTTGTTTTATGCCATTGCCGAATCTTGCACACTGTACCATCAAACGCAATTCCTTAGTATACTGTACATAAGTTGGTGCAGTCCTTGTTGCCCATAATTCAGTTCCTACTACAATACTATTAATAGAGTACATATATAGGTGGGACAGTATAGCGGTGCAAAGATGGGTCAATTATGTTCAGTCCACATCACCTATGTAGCAGATGGTTCCTTCCTTCCTTTCTTTCTTCCTTCCTTCCTTCCTTCCGTCCTTCCTTCCTTCCTTCCTTCCGTCCTTCCTATCTTCCTTCCTTCCTTTCTTCCTTCCTTCCTTCCTTCCTTCCTTCCTTCCTTCCTTCCTTCCTTCCTTCCTTCCTTCCTTCCTTCCTTCCTTCCTTTCTTCCTTCCTTCCTTTCTTCCTATCTTCCTTCCTTTCTCTCTTCCTTCCTAATACTGTACTCGCTGTTTTACCTGGCAGTGCTTGGAAAGAGAATGACGAGTCTATTATAGTAGTGTTGTGACCGGTGGAGTTACTGGCAGTTCCACCAATGACAAGTCCTCTTCCATAATACCCTTGGTGGTAAAACGGCGACTAAAAGATTATGCCATTTCTTCTCCAATTGTCCCCTTTTTTTTTTTTTTTATTCATCTGTTAACTGTTGATGTGTTTATCATTCTACCTCTCAATCACCTTTTTTATCCTCGGGCGCCATATGACTTCACTGTTGCGGCGCCTCATGTCAATCCATCAACCATAATAATTATAATATAGCGTTGGCAACAGGGTCCGAGGCCTATTACCTGTTTAACTCTCTCCTTCACGGAATATGTCTAGTCGCTCTGGCTTCTGGGAAGAGAGGAAGGGAGAGGAACACGAGGGCAAGGTTATATTTAGAGAGAGAGAGAAGCGGGTTGGAAATGGCAATGTTTTGGGTGGGAAATGAAGAAAGGATTATGGTGTAGCATTTTAAAAGATCTAGGTGAAGAATTGATGTATAAGAACGTAAGGAAATAATTATGATGTGAAATGATACGTGGAAATTATGCTATATACAATAATCGACATAAAGGAAAGAATACAGGAAACAATAGAATAATATCCATATACTCGTCTATAGTGCAAGAAGAAAGGTTATTATTATTCCATTGACATTAAATTTAAACATTAAATTTAAATCAATCCCCAAATAATGAGATACTCTTATAACAACACGCTTTAACAACACGCATTTTATAGTACGCGGTAGATACACATTGCTATAGGAAACATACACAAGTAATTTCAATCGGAGATGTATGATAATTAACCGAACCATAATTTTTTTTTTTTTTTTGCCTTAATAAAATTAACTATAGTCTGTTTAAAATTTGTGTACCGCTAGTCTCTATCTATCTATCTATTTCTATCTGTCTATCTATCGCTATTTCTATCTGTCAATATATCTATCTGTTTCTATCTATCTATCTATCTATCTATCTATTTATATCTATGTAAGCATAAGAGTTTAGTTAACAGGATTACAAAAAAAAAGGAAAAGAAAAAAAAAGTAAGTATTATTGGTGCAAAACTAAATCGGCTGAGGTTGTTTTCACGTGTATTCTGTGTCATGACGAATATAATCGATGGGATCCATGACGGAGGGGAAGGACGAATAGATCCTCTCCTGTGTGAAAATATTGGGTGAAGCGGATCATGAGATTCCCAGAAGGTGTTGTGGTGGTCAGGGAGAATGACACACACACAGACAGACAGACAGACAGACCGACAGAAAGGTATGTAGGTGGACAGACAGACAGACAGACAGACAGACAGAAAGGTATGTAGGTGGACAGACAGACAGACAGATAGATAGGAAGGTATGCAGACAGACAGACAGACAGAAAGACAGAAAGACATGCAGGCGGACATACATACACAGACAGACAGAAAGGAATACAGGCGGAAAAAACATGCAGACAGATTGACAGATAAAAATACATGCAGACAGACAGACAGACAGGAAGGCAGACACAAACTGACTGTCAAGCAGACAAATAGGTAGGCCACACACACACACGCACACACACACACGCACACACACACACGCACACATACACACACACACTCACACGCACACACACACACACACACACACACACACACACACACACACACACACACACACACACACACACACACACACACACACACACACACACACACACACACACACACACACACACACACACACACACACACACACACACACACACACACACACACCCATACTCATGCATACATACAGACATACAAACAGGAGAAACAAACGTGAACCAACATACAAAGGCTAAACACACATACACCCACATACACGCCCACATACACAGACACACACATGTGCACCTATTCTGAATCGCCAGTCTGGACAGTAATATTGATTGTAATGACCCATAATATAACAGTAGTTAGAGCAGTAATTGGATAACTACCAAAACAATCTCTGTAACATTATCACAAAAAATATAGCAGTAGAATTAGTGGTGGTGGTGGTAGTGGTAGTAGTAGTAGTAGTAAATGTGTTAGTGGTAGGGATGGTGAAGGTAGTGGTGGTGGTATTGGTATCATTGTGATTGTGCAGTGTTTATTTAGTGATATAGTGATTATTATTGTAGTGGTGGTAATGGTGAAGATAGGAAAGGCAATAACAGTGATGATGGTAATGATGGATTTGGTGGTTATGGTGTTGATGGTGAGAATAATATTAATGTGGTATCGATGTGGGTCAAGTTTGGGGTTGGGGGGTGCGGGAGTAGGGGGACAGGCTTGGGGTGAGGGGTAGAAAGCCTGTCTCCTATTCCCGCACCCCCCCTATTTAACCCCACAAGCCTGTCTCCCTACTCGCGCACCCCCAAAACCCCCCAAGCCTGTCCCCTACTCCCACAACCCCCTTAGAGGTGATGAAAACTGTAGTATTGGTGATGATGATGATGATGATGATGATGATGATGATGATGATGATGATGATGATGATGATGATGGTGATGGTGATGGTGATGGTGATGGTGATGATGATGATGATGATAAATGACTGTGTTGTTGGTGGCTTAAGGACCCTGTGATGTAGTCAGAAAATTGGCGATAAATTAGTCCTTCAAATATTGCCACGAAACACCACCTCTATGGAAGGTGTTTGTTTCTTGGTATAGACAGGAGGAATCAAAAGCCTCCAATTATTATACACGAACACTGGGCCCCTAAACGATGCATATTCAGTAATATTCAGATTTATGCAGGCGAATGGGAAACTCTGAAACACAGGCAGATTTTTTTTTCCAGCAGATATTCTCACGTTGCGTTGTCCTCTTAAAAATTTGACTTAAAAAAAAAAAATAATAAATCTACTGCAGGTTTCTCTTTGGAGCAGCTAGGAGGTGTACCCCAATCTGCCCTTGACACATACCAACACACGGGGTAATAGCAGTCCCAGCCCTTCTTGACTTATCTTTGCTTGAGGTCGTCGGTGTTTACATATCGACGTATATTATAGTACAGCACAATAGTAGTAGTAGTAGTAGTAGTAGTAGTAGTAGTAATAGTAGTAGTAGTAGTAGTAGTAGTAGTAGTAGTAGTAGTAGTTGTTGTTGTTGTTGTTGTTGTTGTTGTTGTTGTTGTTGTTGTTGTGGCACTCGCACATTAGACGGATATATATTTGTTTTTTGTTATTTGCTTCTTCCACTGTCTCATTTTGTCTCTGTGTTTTTTTTTTCGTCTCTCTGATTTTAGTTTCCGTCTGTCTTCTACTCTCCTTTTTGTTTCTGATTGTCTCTCATTCTCTGTCTCTCTGTCTGCCTGTTTCCTATCTGTCTTGTCTATTTGCCTGTCTGTCTGCCTGTTTCCTATCTGTCTATTTGGATGTATGTCTGCCTGTCTGTCTCAATATACAATCGTGTTCTCTGTCTGTGACCATCTTCCCCTTTCTTTCATCTGCCTCGTCACTCATCTTTTGTAACATTTCCTTTCTCCTTTCTTGTCTCCTTTCCTTTATCATTTTTCATCTGCCTCTTGGCCAGCCTCTCATTTTTACTTTCCTAATGCCTTCCCCTCTCTTCTCTACCTCTTCTATCTCTTTCTTCCTCATTTTTTTCTTCTTTTGCTACCACTTCCCTTGTTCTTCCTCCCTTGCCTACTCTTTCTTCATCTTTTTCCTCTTCTACCACTGTTTTGCCTCCTCCTTTTTCCTCTTCTACCACTGTTTTGCCTCCTCCTTTTTCCATTCCTATCCTTTCCCTACTCTTCCTACTTCTCTCACTAGCTTCATATGGCTTTCCTTTCTCTACATCCCTTTTCACTCTCTTCTTACTTCTCCACATCCCTCTTTTCCTCTTTCCCATCCATCATTTTATACTTCTTTCAACCTACATGTCCTTCTTACCCTGCTCCATAATGCTCCCCCTCCTTGCTCCCCCTCCATGCTCCCCCTTCATGCTCCCCCTCCAACTCCTCCTCCACCTTCATTCTCATCTGCTAATTTTTCCTTCTTCCTTCCGCCTTCTCTCCCTTCTTACAGCCACCTGCCTCCTTCCCTCCTGTTTCTTCCTTGTCTTCTGCCTCCTCCCATCATGCCTCACTCCCTGCTAACCTGTCGCCTCCCCTCTTGTCTTCCTCGTGTTGCCTGTTCTTCCTTCTTTCCCTCGCCCTTCCCCCTTTCCTCTTTCTTCTTCTTCCTCCTTCTCTTTCTTTTGCTTCCTCCTCATCCTCTTTCTTCTTACTCCTTTCCTCCCATCTCTCTACTTCCTCCTCTTCCTCCTTTACTCTTCTTTTTCCTTCTCCTCTTCCTCTTCCTCCTCGTTCCCTCTTTCCCTCTCTTTTACTTGTCACGTGAGGCATCCACTTAGAATTAAATTTTGCATAAGTAGAATTGTGGTTGTTGTTGGTTGCTGTCATTACCATTATTATTATTATTGTTTATATACTATTATTATTACCATTATCATTACTAGTGTCAAGGCCTTTCCGAAAGCCACAGTTCAGAATTATTACGAAGGCACCTCTGCTTCTTGGACAAGGCAGGAAACACACATAATCAGTCTCGTTCTCTCTCCTACTGGTTGAGGACTTGAGGCTTTCTGAGAACTACCATGAACCCGACTTCACCTGCTCATTGAAATAGCCTACCTATACAAATATTTCTAAAACGACGAAATGTCTCTCTCTATATATTTTTTTCGTATTATTATTCCTCATACCAAATAGCTAGACGCTTACACTGTCTTTATTCATTCATTATTACCATTATTATTATTTATTGTTATTATTATTAGTAGTAGTAGTAGGAGGAGTAGTAGTAGTAGTAGTAGTACTACGTGTTTATTTATTTATATACTTAGTTATTGATTTATCTATTTATTTATTTATTTATTTATTTATTTTGTGAAACAGTTGGCACGTGTGGTGATGTGAGTGCTCCAACCAGCAGCTCCCCTGTGAAACCAGCGTGGGATGTCTATAACTTAGATATTAACAAACTTGACACGTAAAAACATCTCTATTTCATATGCGAATACACAGCTATCTTCTCTCAAGTGTGACTGATGCAGGTAAAGTTGGAGCAGCAGCAGACTTTGATGCCTAAGAACAAAATAAAAAAATAAAATAAAAAACCAAAAGCACTGTTGAGAGTTGTGCATGGGTTTGAGGGTGGATTTCTCAGTACCCCTACAACCATGGCAACATTTACAGATAATCTTGTGTTTGTTTGTCTGTAATATACGACTTAAAAAAATACGACGAAAGAGAGAGAGAGAGAAAAATAAAGAAAGAGACAGAGAGAGAGAGAGCGAGAGACAGAGAGAGACAGAGACAGAGACAGAGACAGAGACAGAGACAGAGACAGAGACAGAGACAGAGACAGAGACAGAGACAGAGACAGAGACAGAGAGAGACAGAGACAGAGACAGAGACAGAGAGAGGGGGGGAGGGGGGGAGAGGGGGCGAGGTAACAGGATGAGGCGATTTAGTAGTTGTGTAAGAGGTTTTTGTCTGTGGCTTAGGGCAGCTGGCTCTATCTTGAAAAATGTTAGTTGACAAAAGCTGAAGTGGACCTCGAAAGATTAGGACGAGAACCTGTTTTTGTGGTGAATTGAAGGTCTATTGAATCCTACAAACAATAACACCAAACAGATCCCTTATTATATTGAACAGTGAAGTTATGAGGGTGTGAGAGATGAGAGTAATAATAATAATAATAATAATAATTAACGGTTTATTTACATGGCAGTCAGAGACTGAAAATATACATAGGGGGAAAAAATTACATTAATATTAATTCTTAATTCTAAGACCTAAGGGCTACAACTTGGAGACATACAGTACATGTTAATTTAATTGTTTATCTTTCGCACTAAAGTATGAATAGTGCTATGGCGATAGCGGTCAGTGCGAGGGGCTTTGAGTGGCACCAGTTTGTTCTGGTGTCGGGTAGCTCTGGTTAGTGGGGGAGCGTTAGGTGGCAGTAGGTGACGGTGACGTGGGTTACTTAACAAGCCTTCTCCAAACTTGATAAGGGCTTGCTCATACAAGGCTGTCAGGCTGAGCAGACTGAGGGTGGTGAGGGCATGATTGTAGCTGGTGTAGGCAGTGTGTGTGTGTGTGTGTGTCTGTGCGTATGTGGGCGAGTGTGTGTGTGTGTGTGAGTGAGTGAGTGTTCGTGTGTGTGTGTGTGTGTGTGTGTGTGTGTGTGTGTGTGTGTGTGTCTGTGTGTAGGTGATGGTCCTGAGGCGTGATGACATATCCTTCCTGAGACCCTGTCCTCTAGGATAACACCGTCCACCTTCCTTCCTTCCTTCACACCATCCTCTCATACTAATCTTCAAACTCACTTCACACTCTCCTCTCATACTAAATCCTCACACCCTCCTCACACTCGCCTCTCACACCCTCCCCTCACACTCATCTCTCACACCCTCCTCACAATCGTCTCTCACACCTTCCTCACACTCACACCTTCCTCACACTCGTCTCTCACACCCTCCTCACACTCACACCTTTCTCACACTCATCTCTCACACACCCTCCTCACATCCAGTCTCACACTCCATTCTCACACTGTCTGTTTGTAAGGGACATATAGGAATAAACACAAATACCATGCGGCTATACAATATTCCTACATTTAGATAAAGGGGAGTTGGATGTATTTATTTTCTTTCTCCACTATTGACTTTCTCTCTCTCTTCTTCGACTGTTTCTTGTCTGTTTTTCTATTTCCTTTGTGCTTGCTGTCTCCCTATTCCTGTCTTCTCCCTATCTCTGTCTTCTCCCTATCCCTGTCTTCCCCCTCGTGCTACAAGGTCCTTCAGGCTTAGCGAGGTATTTCTTCCTCTTCAATTCAACAACACACAGCTTGTATATGTTTTTTATGTGTATATACGACGGAGTGAAACAAATGTGTGCTATTATTAATTAATATCGTTTATGTACGTACAACATTATATTTTCTGTAATGCATATTATTTATTATTTATATTACTTTATAATAGAACAGGCGGTAGAACAGAGAGTAATTTTATAAGGGTACACTCACTGTAATCTGTTGCATGATATTATTATTATTATTTATCAAAAAGTAATTTCCTCGAAACGGAATACAATTTCGCTTTAGTTGTGTTCCATTAAATGCAGAAAAGAAAGGTTGATGTCTTTGTGTGCGTGAGCTCCACCAAATGTTGACACAGACTCTAGCTTGCACTGCAGGATTAAAATAATATAATTCAGATTCAAGCTCAATTTTTAAACTCCTGTTGCAGCGACACAGAATCCTGGAATCTATATGTTATGCGCTCACTGCATTGAATACAAATATTGTGGTAAAATTGTTGTTTGAAGGACTGCAGCCTATACATACATACATACCGGTACAGTCACGAGCCATAACTTGTAACCTAACTCAGTGAGCCGTGAGGTAAGCTGGATTGTGATGGTCAGTCAGCCAGACATACATTTGGTCCAACAGGCACGCTATCGTTCACTGAAGACTGCTGCTTTACTTCTCAGTCTATAAATGTAATGTCCGATATATACAGTAAGTTCAGTAGGTAAATAAATAATTACCCAAGGTAAATATAAATAATATATGCTGATACACGTTTCCTTAGGCAGAAAAAAAATTCTAGGTTTTGGAATTAAATTTTACTAAATCACTTCACCATAACAGGGACTTCTCTCCCCAGGTAAGTTATTTATTACAAAAATGAAACAGTAACACAATATAATACACTCAAAGTATTATTTTCCTCCAATAATAATATACTTGACCTCCCAAACCAAGCAATTGTCATTTCTCTTCTTCAACTTTCCGTTCTCGTCTGACAGCCTCGTCCTCTTTCCATCGTGGTTCCGTCAAGGTCTTCTTCCTTAGTATTACACCAATATCTTCACATGGTCTCACTCTTTTCCTGTGTGCAGTTTCTGGCGTTTTCTCCCATCCCTCGGCGGCCTCACTCATCCGATTTTTGAGGCCAGTGGAGGCGGATCACGTGGCAGCAAAAAGAATATTAGCTAAGGTTTTTCATGGAGGTTCCGTCGTGGCTGAAACTTACGTGAGCCAATTACACCTTTCTCTGGCACGCGAGAATATTTTATATAAACAATATATAGGCAGACTCCCTATAAGAAGTTATGTTTATGATTGCAAATTTAGAGGATATTGATGTGTTATTATACCGTAGAACAACATCAATACTGAAGGAGTCTGTTTTGTGACACAGACTATAGTTCAATGAGAAGCCTCCGATTCGGAAATGATATAAATCCTCTTACCTTGACGTTGTATGACCTTATTTTTTAAGAATATGTATTGTAATTCAACAACCTCCCCTATGGTTATCTTCCAAATTGTTTTGTGTGTCAGTATGTCTGTCTGTTTGAGCGAAACTAACTTTCTTAATCACTCTACCGAGCTTTGTTTCCAAGTATATATATGCTAGTCTCGCCATCATGTTTTTTTTTTTTACAAGTTTTAGCAACTGTAATTAATAATGATCTTAGTGTTCAGTTACAGAAGACGATTTTAATACCTAATAACATGATACTCCTTTACTCGTTGTCTACAAATGAATTACCGGTACCAACGAAGTGCTGAGTGAAATTAATATAAACACGACCTTTCAACAATATCTTATCCATGAGTAACAATGATATTATTAGTATTCAGAGTGTCATCATCGTCGTCAAGTAAATGGCAGAGTTCATTCCTTTTTTTTGTGTCTGAAAATGACTGTTGTTGTTGTTGTTGTTGTTGTTGTTGTTGTTGTTGTTGTTGTTGTGTCTGTATATGACTGTTGTAATGCCGTGGTAGACTGTTGATATTGACAACGTGAATAATGAAATAAGTGATGATTTATTGTATGGTGGTGTGTGTGTGTGTGTGGCAATCAGCTCCAACACGCCTCATAATTATTTTCATTTTTGCTTGATAATGGATTTTGCCTTCCTGGAAATAAGCATCATTTTTGTGCCTGTCTCCACCAACAACATTATCTAAATCATGCATAAATGTTTTTTGCCGTTTCAGGGTGCACGATATATTCACTAACGAATTTCAATAGTGGGGGAAAAAATGGTGTTATGCAACGACAAGCGACAGGAAAAGAGTTAGTGATGGATTTCTGCTCTATTAAGGCTTCTCATATGTACTGGTTATTTTGTACACTTTCCCATGGACTCATATTTATCTCAGTATTTTAGAAATTAGTCTTAGTTTTAGGCAGTTCGGGTTCTCTATTCTGAGGGAACTTTATTTATAACCTCTCGTTCATTCAGGAAAATATTACCAATGGAAATATATGAATTAATCTATTCGGGGTCACTAAAACCTTATCCATTATAATCGTGAGTTACTTCATTATATTACCGATAATTTATAACTGACCGATAGGAATAATACTGAGTACAGACCAGTGTGCCACCATTCTCACGTCCTAGTGTACAAAGTCATTACACACCTCCGGGTCCATTAGAACGCTTCCAATGTGCGTTTTAAAGTTGGCAAAGTTGCTAAGGGTCTGTTATCGTAGTAGGTGTGCCTCACCGAACCAAAGGCAGACCAGGGAAGGGGATTACTTCCTTCTCAGTTGCTCTTGTTTTAAACTCGGAGAAAGTACGTGTATATCCATTACATTAAGGGTAACGATCTTCACACACACACATACACACACACATACACACACACATACACACACACATACACACACACATACACACACACATACATACACACACACATACACACAAACACACGCACGCACAAAGGTGCACACTCACAAAGGCGCACACGCACAAAGCACAAAGGCTCACACACACAGGCACACACACACAGGCACACACACGTACAGTACACTCAATCTGTTTTGGGTTTCAACGAAATGCAGCTACTAACTTTACACAGATCTCGTTTCCTGTGTGAATAAAGCATAATTACCAAATCTTACTTTTCCTATTTCATGGTTTCATTTATTGTAATTTTATACAGTTTTCTGGTAATCTCTAGTTGGGTCATTCACATAATCTTTTGTAATATGAATGAGTTACGACGACTGTGACAGTCAGATATTTCATTATACTAATAAAACAAATTGTAGTTTAATGAAGTAGCAAATTTTGAAACAACCCTAATAATTGTCGACAGCTTCGAAGGCAGTGAACGACTTGTCATCAACCATTGTGCACTATTTATATTTTCACCAGTAGCAGTTGAATAGGAAGAAATTTTAGTGAGCCTCGGCCACTTGAGTGCATATGGATATCGAACTCTGCCTACCTAAACGAGTGGCAAATATGGGTATACCTCGGAACCCACTCCATCACCAATAACAAATGTTAAGGGATTTTTTTTTTATTTACTCACACAGTATTACTATTGGCAAAAAAAAATAAAAAAATCGTACACATGCTGATTTTTTCGAGGGTTTGTTACAGCATACAGAAAATGTCACACTACCCACCTGTAAATATTATTTGGTTTGTTGTTTTTGTAATGAGCGAGTCAATTGGTAGACCATTCATTGCAGTACTTCCAGAATAATGATGACTTCTCTCTCCATATATATATATATATAGCCTGTGTAAGAATTCCTGTGGCCAACTGTACAACCAACACACACACGGTACACTCGCTCACAAATGTATCGATGTTCAATATGGACCACAAATATCAGCAGTGGTTGGAATATTTTCTGTTCATGTAACATCCCCTGTCCTGTACAACTTCTTTATGAGAGAAAATGTGTAATGTGAAGAGTCCTTTCATTTAGATCCGACAGATTGAAATAGCTTTAATTAATTAAATTATCCATTACTGGAATTAACCGTAAGTCTGACATTAATTAATATATATTTATGGTTCGTTCTCATAATGATACATTCATTGCCAGGATACACTTGATGCATTACGGTAAATCTGGAGCAACTGATTCCTCCAAACGATTCCAACCAACAAGAACACCATTATTTATGTTCATCTGATCCTGTTTCCTGGTATATTTTGGTGGAAATCAAGGCACTCCAATGTAACCAAAGTATACTATCCCCTTAACAATGAATTAGTTCTTGCCTTTTCACATATTAACATTCTAAACATTGTCTCTTTCTCTCTCTCTCTCTCTCTCCCCCTCTCTCTCTCTCTCTCTCTCTCTCATTTACCTTATTCCTCTTTTCATATTCTTTCTCTCTCCATCTTCTTTTTCTTCTCGCTGACTTTCTCTTATAATGTTTTCTTTCTTTCTTTCTTTCTCCCTCTTTCATCCCCTCTCAGCAACTCAATGTATTTTTAATGTGTATAATAAATGAGTGGCGTTAAGAGAGCGAAGTCATTAAGAAGCAGACAGCACTCTTCCGGTAACTACTGAGAGAGAGAGTGAGAGAGAGAGAGAGAGAGAGAGAGAGAGAGAGAGAGAGAGAGAGAGAGAGAGAGAGAGAGAGAGAGAGAAAGAGAGAGAGAAAGAGAGAGAGAGAGAGAGAGAGAGAGAGAGAGAGAGAGAGAGAGTGATAGACATACAGACAGACACGGAGAGACAGAGAGAGACAGGAGAGTGAGAGAGAGAGAGAGAGTAAGAAATAGAGTGAGTGATAGACAGACACAGACAGACAGACAGACAGACAGACAGACAGAGACACAGGCAGACAGACAGAGACACAGACAGACAAAGACAGACAGACAAACAGAGACACAGACAGACAGACAGAGACACAGACAGACAGATACAGAGACAGAAACAGAACGGAAAGTGCATAAGTAATTTAATTTTCCCTTGTAATATGCAACTTGAACTTGAAAAATATGTTCAATAATACAATAAGGTCACAAGACACCAGTAGAGAAAATATCCAAAATAAATACATGTAATATTATAATTATATCTTTAGGGAGAATACACCGTTATAGAAGAGTTATCAATTGTGACGCTAATGTAAGTCACCCGTGCTAGATAGAGAACTGATACAATCCTCTCGCGTTCTTCACAGGAAAACCGCAAAAGTCTATACACAATAAGTAGGTCATTCATTCATTCATTCATCTATTCATTCATTCATTCACTCAGCAGCGTAATGAAATAAAATCAGCTGCTCATTGAAAAGTCCTATAGCGTTTCAGAACCGTCACGTTTAATAGTAATGGGGTGAGATTTTAATGTTAATAATCAGGTGGGTTGTGGTTAGCAATTCATGACTGCATAAATGGACTAACTTTTAATGAGCGGCGTGCAACCTGGTATGCCGGCCACGAGGGAGTCATTATTATTATCCTCATCATAATTATTGTTGTCATTGCGTCAGGTATATCATTATTTTTTACTTCTTTATTATAGTTATCATTCATGTATCATATATTTTGGGCTCTATCAATATTTATTATTCATCAATCAGCATTATATTACACTCACCATTATTACTATTATTATTATTATTATTACTATTGTTATTGTTATTGTTATTGTTATTGTTATTGTTATTGTTTTTGTTATTATTATTATTATTATTATTATTATTATTATTATTATTATTATTATTATTATTATTATTATTATTATTATTATTATTATTATTATTATTATTATTATTATTATTATTATTATTATTATTATTATTATTATATAGTCTTTCATCATAACTGTGTCGCTCCTTTTCGGATATTATTATTATCGTTATGTTCCATATATGATTCTGCTAAATTTTTGAGTATATAATAGTTTTCTGTTCTTCCGTTATCCGTCTGTCGTCACAATTTCTCGTAGATTATTTGGGTGACTGGACATAGAAATTTTCAAATGTCAAAAAAAAAAAAAAAAAAAAATTATATATATATATATATAAATAAAATAAAATAATAATATTGTATGCTGCTAAAATGAACACGCAATCTCATCATTCATTTCATGTGCTTCTGACAGACTGATGCGATCCTTCATCAATATAGTTCGATACGAATATAGACTAGGAAGAGCCAGATCTCAAATGAGTGTACCGGACGACGCATTTGCAAGTCCCCCGTGCGTGAATGTGTAATTGTGGCCTCTATCCATCATTGTCCATATAATCATTGACTCATCATCATTATCACTGGAGGAGAAACAATAGCAACTGTCCTTTGTATACATCTTCTTTATTCGGTAATGAGCACTACCTTCATTATCCGAAATTATAGCATAATAATAATATTTTCACCAGATCCACGTCCAGAAACATACATTATTATTATTATTATGTCCAGAGAAACATACAATATGAAATTTGTCTCAACGTGTAACGCGTATGTATAGTTTTGAGTGTTCAACATGCATATATTACTCTCCTGCGATGTTTTTTTTTTTTTCGTAATTTGTAAAACTTGTGTATTTCATTAATTAATTAAGAGCATGTTTGAGGACGATACCTCAAACAATGGAGACTTATTCTAAAAAAAAACACAGGACTCATTCCGTGATAAAATGTATATTGGAATTAAGCACTAAAATCTTTTATTGTGGAACATTAAATATTTGTGTGTTTTTTAGGACACCAACATCATCAACAACTCCAGATACAAAGACGACAGAACAGGTTTATAAAAAATGGAACGCCTTTTATTTTTTGTTCCTTCACATTTCCGGTAATGTCGGCACGTGTGAAAACCCCGACGCTCTGGAGGCAATCAACACCCAATTGGAATTCAGGTCAGCAAGATGGTGTGGCAACTTTTAATTCGGCCAGTGTTGAAAAATGATCAGAGTTTGTACCTCGAGGAATGACCGACTCCCTTGGTAAACAACCCTGGGTACACTAGCCACTCCTGGGACACGCTTTACTTCCCTAGCGTCGTCAACTTACCTCGCTCTCCTTCCTTCCTCCTTCCCTCCCTCCCTTCCTTCCTTCCTTCCTTCCTTCCTTCCTTCCTTCCTTCCTTCCTTCCTTCCCTCCCTCCCTCCCTCCCTCCCTCCCTCCCTCCCTCCCTCCCTCCCTCCCTCCCTCCTTTCCTTCCTTCCTTCTTTCCTTCCTTCCTTCCTTCCTTCCTTCTTCCCTCCCTCCCTCCCTTCCTTCCTTCCTCGTGTATGTATGTTTGCACCGCACTTATAACTCCTCCTTACACACAGTTGGCCGAGCATAGAACTGGTACTCGTTGCTTCTAATGTGAGGGAATAGCGATGAAAGTTTGCGAGGAACATTCATATTACTACCTCTCTCAGATCCTTAGTAAGTGGTGGTCATGTATCCAGTGTACATAGAGGGCATATGGGTAATGGGTAATGGGTAAAATACTGAAATTAGCTGAACAATTTCTTTGATTACACGAATCAAGGAGCATCAGTGAAATGGTTGGAAAATTGTGAGTAAAATTTGAAGGGAAATTCCGCATAAAATGACCGACTTATATCGAGTGTGATTAATACTATGAACAATTCTATTCTTTATGAGCAAAGTACCTTCCTACCCACATGACACAAGCTTCTTCTTCCCCTACGCCACTCCTTTCATCTTTCACATTATTATTTTATTCAACACACAACACAGCCTGGAAAAAGACAACTATATATATCCAAGACCTTCCCCTCGCTCACTGTTCTATTTCCTCCTCGCCACCTGTTTCCTTCATGAAATATTAAAACCCTGTATTGTATGTGTTCATTATTTCGCTTCCGTAGAGAGTGTTGAATATTAATGGCAACACAGATGTACGCCGTACCTTAGGGCATACACAAGTAAGCTCAGGTGAGTACCATCAAGGGCGTGTGTGTGTGTGTGTGTTTGTGTGTGTGTGTCTGTGTGTTTGTGTGTGTGTGTGTGTCTGTGTGTGTGTGTCTGTGTGTGTGTGTTTGTGTGTGTGTGTGTGTGTGTGTTACATAATTATACACATACACTTAGTCTATACACATACAAATACTCTAGTGCATCAACATATCCTTGTATACAATCCTGGAAAATAGGTTTGCTTCTCTTCAACTACAGTAATCTCGTGATAATATTTAGAGGTCAGTGAAGGTTAACATCTTTTTAATGGAGTATAATAATAATCCGTAGCTGTGAAATATTTCGTCTTCCTTCTCGATAAAAGGAGACAGAAATACCCCGTTATGTAATGAAAATATAGGACGCTTTTACTGCTCCCTAATTACTATTACAGCTAAAAAAGAATATATATATATGGAGGAGTGAATAACACGATATAATTTTAACACTCGTATCGTAAAATAAAATGTTAGGAAAGTTGCTAATTATATAGATATATTTTAACCGCTTTATATTAAGTTTAATATTGTAAAGCAGGTTATTACCTAATTACCTCAGATTGTGCAGTGAACTGTAATAATATATGATAATGTTGTGTTTTACCAAAGCATGAAATGGCCAGTTGATTGTAATGCACCAATGACCCAGTACAAACACACATCCAAATAGTTCCTTACATTTCAACTACTGCTACTACTAATACTACTACTACTACTACTACAACTACTACAACAACCACTGCTACTAATAATACTATTACTAATACTAATACTAATACTACTATTACTACTACTTCTACTACTACTACTACTACTACTACTACTACTATTCCTATTGTAATGTCATCTGTTTCACACGGTCTATCAAATTAGTGCATGTAGATACAATCAACAAAACAACAACTTTTGGGAGATTATTTTGTACCATACAAATGACTAGTTATTGTAGAAGAAAAGTATATCCATTTTAACTTTTTTTTTTATTGTGGGTTACTGGATTATCATTATGTTATTGATGTTACAACTTCTCCACTCTTGAGGAAAACCTACTTTGCAAGGACCACGATAAGTGTGTAAATGAAAACAGCAGATTTTTTTTTTAAGGGGACATATGGATGGGAGCACAATATTATATATGATATGAACTGGGTCGTGATTCAAGCAACGGGAGGTGGCGGGGGCTGGCATGTCGTAATTAATGGAACCAAGCCTAATGTTATGGGATGGGCTGGGTGGGTAGGTGCTGATTGGGTAAGGCAGCGAGAGGTGGCTGACTGGTATGTCGTAATTAGTGGAACAATAGATGGACAGAGCATCGTATTGTGTGTACCTATAATATTATTGTCCACACGGGAATTTCATGCTGTGTGTGTGTTTGTGTGTTTGTGTGTGTGTTTGTGTGTGTGTATATGTGTTGTGTGTGTGTGTGTGTGTGTGTGTGTGTGTGTGTGTGTGTGTATGCGTTTGTGTGTGTGTGTGTGTGTAGTGTATGTGTGTAGTGTGTGTATGTGCGAGTGTGAACGAGTGTGTATGCGAGTGTGAACGAGGGTGTGTGTGTTTGCGTTTGTAGTGTGTATGCGTGTGTGTGTGTTTCTTATGAGAGCAACACTTTTCATTACGGGACTGTGACATTGTGAGACTATAAAAAGTGACACACATCTCAAGGTCAGGGTCAGGACTACAGTGTTGCCAGTTCCTAGAATATTGGTAATGATTTGTTGTGATTGTGATTATTGCTTCTACACTCACATTCACCGATAAATACAAAACTTCATCGTGGATATTGCATTGAAATTAAAAACTGAACTAGTCTTTTATAATCCGCTGTTCTGATAACGAGTAATAATGTAAAGTGATAATGTTGAAAGTACATAGTTTCGGTAAAAAAAATATGACACACTAATGAAAATGAATTGAGGGGGGAAGAGAATATTGAGAAAAGATTGAGAGGAAATGACTCTTAATGAAAATTGGAGGAGGAGGAGGAGGAGGAGGAGGAGGAGGAGGAGGAGGAGGAGGAGGAGGAGGAGGAAGAGGAAGAGGAGGTGGAGTATCATCTTTCGGTGTTGATTCAGAAATATATTACCATGTTATCATTAAAATTTTCCTTAGTGGCTTCTTGGGCCTGGAGTTTGCTTTATAACTATGTAAACTTCCCCACCCCCCAACACAAAAAAAAAAAAAAAAAAAAAAAAAAAAAAAATGAAATATCTGCAACATATAATGGGATTCATATGTAATTTTTATGAAGATGACATTTCTCTCTCATATATGTGCCACAAGCTCTCGTCAGACTGCAGTATATGACTTATTATATTCATGGTGTCATCTGAACGTTTCTCTACTGTCCTGTGAACGTGTATGACGGTCTGTCTGTCTGTCTGTCTGTCTGTCTGTCTGTCTGTCTGTCTGTCTGGTCCTTCTTCCTACGCTGTTGTCGTCTAGCTCCAGTTGCACCAGTTACTGACTCCTTCCGTCCCCAGGAGTGTGTTTGTCTGTCTCTATCTGTCTTTGTCTATCTTTGTCTTGTCTCTCTGTCTCTCTCTGTCCCTGTCTCTCTCTGTCCCTGTCTGTCTGTGTCTCTCTGTCCCTGTCTGTCTGTGTCTCTCTGTCTCTGTCTCTCTCTGTCTCTGTCTCTCTCTGTCTCTGTCTCTCTCTGTCTCTGTCCCTGTCTGTCTTTGTCTCTCTCTCTGTCTGTGTCTCTCTCTGTCTGTGTCTCTCTCTGTCTCTCTCTCTCTTTCTATCTCTCTCTGTCTCTGTCTCTCTCTCCATCCCACTTTTTTCAGTGTCGCCATCCTTCAGTTGTCTCCTTCTCTCGTTCCTGTGCGTCTTTTCCTCTCACTCCCTTGCGTACGTCTGTCCCATTCGTCTTGAGGGAAGTTCTAACACCTGGGTATAATAACACACACTGGGGATTCCTATATATGTTTGCAGTACTTCGCCTCGCTGTTATTATTATTATTACCTTTATTTCCGGTGAGATGTGATTCCCTTCTTGTGCAATGTTACTCATATATAATCTCATTAGCTCAGAACGCACTGGTAGTTTTTGTTTATGCTTTCATTCCTTAGAATGCATGACTCGTGTATTATTTTGATTTGTCATGACGTTATTTTTTTACGCCATGATGTTATATTTATTCTGTCGTTCGTTTAGGTTTCTAGGTTATTAGTATATTGACTGGGATCGATAACAGACATTTACCATCTGTTATTTTAAGGGAAGTAACCTGCTGTGGGAAATTCGGGGGCTCTGATTCCTCCAAGATATCCCAAGCAACAGAATTCCTCCACATACGAATGGAAAGACGGAGGACTACGTGTGCTTCAAGTTACCCACAATAGTTACTTCCTTTAATTAAGGGGGTGCGGGAGTATGGGACAGGCTTGAGGGGGGATTGGGGGGTTGTGAGAATAGGGGGACAGGCTTGGGGTGGGTTGAAAGACTGTCCCCTATTCCCGCACCCCTCTAATCTCCCCCAGAAGCCTGTCACCCTACTCCCGCACCCCCCAAACATCCCCAACCTCCCCAAACCCCCCCCCCCAAGCCTGTCCCCCTATTCCCACACCCCCTTAAATGAAATCCTGTCCCTGAATGTCCAGTATACCTGATAAGTGTCAATTGTGTACTGTAGTGGGTCCAAGGATAAAACATCTTAATTTGGACAATAATAGAGGAACGTATTTCGAGGTAAACATTTTCCTTGAAAGTTTGTCCGAATTACTAAGGCACCCGAGTTCCAGCTCAGTATATAAAATCGGGCTCCTGCTTGCCCCATAATCCTAATATTTAAGTAACGCAAAAAAATAAATATAAAAAATGTAAAGTTATTCAGAGCTTCGTAGAAATTCTCACCTCCCGGAGTTAGAACGGTTCCTTCTGCAACATCCTGTATATAAAAGTTTGATTGAATGGCCATGCAGACTCAGACACACCGACATTCCAATCACCTTTACTCATGTTCTCACTAGCGCTCAGTCTTGACGGAAATGAAGGTAAACCGGGATGTAAGGTGTTGTAGTGACTGGTTGGTAAGAGTTGAGGAGACTCCTGGGTTGACTGGTGGAGTGTGAGGCAATAATCTGCTCCAAACTTGGGGATGAGTGTCAAGGAACGGTCACAAGGCTGGGATAAGTTGGCCAGAGTTCCAGAGAGCTTTGGGGGCTTAAGAAGAGTTGGTTGGTGAAGTGAAGGATGTTGTTTCCTCCTAGCAGTGCCATAAAGCAGCTCTTATATCACGGGAGTGTGTTTCATTAACTAGTTTGTGCAATCGGTAGCCTCCAGGACAAATTCCTGGGTCTTTAACTGGTGATACCAACAGCAGCAATGACACTTTTTGGTAACCTTCTGACTTTTGCAGATTATTTATAGGTTTTGGAAGTTCCCAGATAGTTAATGTTCGTAGGAAGACCTACAGCTGTTTCCACTCCTGAGTTACTTAGTCTTCTCTTCATGTACTGAGTGAATCTCTTAAGAGAAAATAAAGTAAGTAGGTGGAACTGTGATCTCTCCTGTAATTCACAACTTATAACTCGTGACTCAGGGAGTTTATTGGTGAGGAAGATGTACCACACTGGATGAACATCACGTGAGTGGAGTCAATGTACCAAACACGGATGTCATCAAAGAAAAAATGAGTATAATTCTGAGTTAATTCCAGTTATTATATTGTTGTAATCTTGGATAGCGGGGATTATTTACATTGTTAAACAATGAAGTATGATAATTCAGTAATAAAAAGCGAAGTTAAAAATATCTCTGTACCAAAGTTTTCATAAATTACATGTTCATTTTTTTTTTTTTTTTTGCAATACTGTCAATATAGTTTCAGCTTTGTACTCAAGTTCTTTAAAAACTAATGTAATTTGATTCCATTTTTCATCTCTGTAACTGAATAGTTGCTAACACACCAAACAGTGACGTGGGTCCGGGGTGTGAAGGTTAGGCTTGGTCACACCTAAACCTCTTAACTTCCTCTTCCTTCCTTCCTTCTCCCTTATAATTATATTTTCGGCCACATTTTTTTATAATTACCTGATGACGGATGAAGCCTACCCTTGACCATAAGACGAAAAGAAAAAAATAACTAAAGTATAATATCTAGTTTGCAGTCCGCCGCGACACACACACACAACGAAAAAGAAAAAAACATACTCACACAAACACACGCACAGACACACACACACACAGACAAAACACACGCACAGACAAAACACACGCACAGACAAAACACACACACAGACAAAACACACGCACAGACAAAACACACACACACAGACGCACCAAAGCAGCAGACACCCGGAGTTGCTAATTTAAGATACGAGTGTGTAGTAAATTGTGCTCGTGACGTGTAATTTAGTCGCCCACCTACATACAGTACGTTCACGTGTGTATGTATGTATTATTTAACCAAGCAAGTAAGGAAATGCCACCAGACCCTGTGATAACTAGAGTAAGTTAATTCTCTAGTTCAGGGAAAAAGATGGTGACGGAAGCAATATTGTAAGTAAGAATGTATTATTATGAATGCATTATTTATCCTCTTTGGGTTAAATTTATAGGGAGATCCTCTTTGTGGTAAATTGAAAGGGTACTGAATCCCCTACACTATAGATGTCAAGGAACAAATCCCCTTTAATTAACATTGAGGTATTTTATATTGAAGTGATTTTTTTTTTTTTTGTCATAGTTTGGAGGAATCAGTAGCCTTCAAACTGACTAAAACGAAGCACCAGGATACCATTAATTTTGTTCATATAATCTGGTTTTCTGACATACGTTATGGAGAAATCAAGATGCTTCAATGTGTCAGCCAAAAGTAAAAAAAATACCACCTTATTAGAGTCGTCATCCGTTGTTTAATGACCTTGTGATCGTGTATGAGAATTGGTGGCTTCTGATTCCTCCTGACTATGCCACGAAACAAGCTCTTTCTATGTAGATGGTGTTTCGTGGCAATGTTTTGAAGGACTTGTTTATCTTCACAATATTCTGACTACAACACACGGGGGTCCCTTCACATCAGGAAAGAAGAAATAGTAAACGTATATATATATATTTTTTAAACATTATGACCATCGGAGCTTCTATAATATTCGTCAGTGTTATTTTTTTGTTCATTTCTTTTACAAGGCAGTGGAGGGTATTGTGAGATGAAATGTTTTCCTACACAAATGTGGGTGCATGTGTGTTTTTTCTTGTTTTTTTTTTTTGTAAGCCATGTTTACAAAGCCTCGGGTAAGATCTTGTTTGTTAGCTCAGCTCCCGATTTTATTTTATGAGGGACGCGCTACATGCAATGCTGGGTTTGGGGTGCTTCTCTTTCTAAGCAAATTTGCATCCAGTTATGAATTTGAGATGACGCCCTGGAAAGAAAGTGAGAGGGAAGGGAAGGGAAGGGTTGCAGAGAAGGGAGAAAGAAAGATAAACAAAGATAGATAGATAGATAGAGAGATAGTTAGTTAGTTAGTTAGAGGTAGATATAAATAGATAGATAAATATAGGTATATATGAATAGATAAATAGTTAGAGGTAGATGTAAATAGATAAATAGTTAGAGGTAGATATAAATAGATAAATAGTTAGAGGTAGATATTAATAGATAAATTGTTAGAGGTAGATGTAAATAGATGATAGATGTAGATATAGATAGATAGATAGATGTAGACTTAGATAGATAGATAAAGGGAGAGTATGGAAGGAAGGAGAAGGAGAAAGAGAAAGTCAAAAGAGAAAGAGGGTGGTCAGTGAGGAAGAAAAAAAAAATGATACAAACAGGAAGAGAAGAGAAGAGAAGAGAAGAGGGATGGCGCCAAACAGAGAACAGATGAGGAAATAGAGAGTTAAAAGAAGGGGGAACAGTGAAGAGTAAAAGTCCTGCACCTCTACACAACTATACAAATTATGGATATGATGAACAAGTGGGAAAAAAATGATTATCACGAATAGAAGGGAGAGTAAATATTAAGAGAGGGAAGGTAGGAGTAATGGGAATGAATTATGATGAGGCCAAGAAAATAGAAGAATCAGGAAAGGGACAAAATCAGAATAAAGAGCTGCTAAAATGGATAGAGAAAGTTAGGTAAAGAGGCCTGGAAGTAGTAGAGGAGAAACAGAAGATGCTGAACAGAGATGGGAAAAAAAAGAGAAGAGATAAAAAAATAAATAAATAAAATAAAAGTAAATGCAGCCTCTATCATCATCAATAATTACATTCTGTAAATTATTTGTTTATGTTCTGGAATGAAGTTACAGGCAGTCGATGTGGAAGTGCAAAATATTAATTAGTATTGTTAAGTAGGATAAAAATTGTACAGTGTATCTTTCTCCAGTGGTTATGGGAGCTATGATATTGCCAGTAAATTGGAAACCATTAATTTATTCCTTCAGTCATTATAACTAAGTATATTTTACTATACTTAGACAATCAGTGAGTTTCTTGGCAGAGTCTGGAAGGTTCAGCAGCATCCAATTCGTCGACGACCTCGCAATTCCCTTCTTGATAAATAAATATGGAAATGAACTCGTGAAACAAATGTAAGTGAAAAAGGTGGAGTTGTTTCGCCTGAAAAATGGATATGTCTGGCAGAATTAATGGGAAGAAAAGGGCTTTGTGTGTGAGTAGGGGGGGGGGGGGGGCTGTGTGTATATGTGAAGGTGTGGTTGGTTGTCTGTAGATGTTCGTGGTTTTGGTGTGTGGTAATAGGCTACGGTTACATACATACATGGTCTGGGCTTGATGAATGACCCGCATGTGTATAAAACCTACTCCTGTCCCTCCTGTCTACATAGTGTAGCATATTATATTATAACATTGTATATTATAGCGTAGTATAGCATAAAGTAACATATTATAACATATAGTGTATCATGGTGTATATATATATATATATATATATATATATATATATATATATATATATATATATATATATATATATATATATATATATATATATATATATATATATATATAAAAATCATTAGACTGAATAGCATCATGTATTATAAAGACAAGTTGTAATATAGTGCTACATTTATATTACCTGGCTAGACGGTGCGTGTATGTGTGCCCATGTGTGAGCGTGTGCGTGCGTGCGTACACGCATTTTTGATTTTAGGAAGACCAAATGTGAATGGATGCCTCTTTGCGTACGTGTCACGGCAGCGCATGCACCGAGGGGACAGTCGGAAGAGTGAATGGTTTTGAAGCGTGAGTAGGGGAGTTAAATTGAGTGGGAGGTGCGCATGGGTTTTAACGCAGAGTGAAGGTAAAAATGGGAACGTGCCAGGGACGATGGACGAGAGAAGGCATAATGAGAGGCGGAGAACGGTTTAAAAAAGGGCGAAAATTTAATGAGCAGATGGGGTGGCAAAGGAGAGGGTGCTGAAAAGGAGACGAGTGAAGAGAATGAGGGAGATGTGGCCGTACTCGGAATATACACACAAATATATATATATAAAGAGAGAGAAAGGTAGCAGAGAGGGTAATACAGCAGGGAAAAATAAAGGAGGAGGGGAAGGTAGGAACTAGCTTAAATGTACACCAAGAGGACAGAGAGAGTTGGGAAATGGAGGAAGATAAAAACAGTAAAAAAATATAGAAACTTAAGAAAACTCTATAGAAAAACAAGGGTTGGATGTCATGAGAGAGAGAGATAGATAGATAGAGAGAGAGAGAGAGAGAGAGAGAGAGAGAGAGAGAGAGAGAGAGAGAGAGAGAGAGAGAGAGAGAGAGAGAGAGAGAGAGAGAGAGAGAGAGAGAGAGAGAGAGAGAGAGAGAGAGAGAGACAGAGAGACAGAGAAATAACTGGTAAAAAGAAAAAAAATGTATATATAATACATGAAAAGAGAAAAAAAGAGAGGGATGATAAAAAGACGAAAAGCAAAGGAAGATGTGTAACGAAGAAAATTGAGAATAACGACAGAGAAGGGAGAGGAAAGCTAGCCTGATAAAACGTGAGCTAGATAGAAACACACGAAGACTTGGCCCAACTGACAATGGATGGGGAGAACAAGAGGGAAGGGAGAGAGCGATAAAACGTTGAAAGGCAAAGATAGCAAAGGGAGAACTGGGAATAGCTTAAAATATAGGAAAGGGAAGGCATGATAAAATATAGGAAGGGAAGGCATGATAAAATACTGTAAACTAACAATGGACACTAAAAAAAAATAACAAAACTCAAAATGTCAGAAGACAAAATGAGAAAATAATGAGATACCACTTGATATGATAGCGAATAGTTATAATATAATATAGACATTTACAGAACTGCAAATAACTTAGGTAAAAGGATAGGCATAAAAGTCGAGTTGCATAAAAAAAATATATAAACGATAAAAAATAGTAAAATAGGGAACCAGAAATGAAAAAGAAGGGAAAATAAAAAAATCATGAGCTTTTTTATAGTACTTGGCAAAATGTTAATCAAGACCTCAGAACAGAATTAACTTATTAAGCAAGCAACCAGATTATTATTATTATTATTATTATTATTATTATTATTATTATTATTATTATTATTATTATTATTATTATTATTATTATTATTATTATTATTATTATTATTATTATTATTATTATTATTATTATTATTATGGCCCTTACGCCACTCTTAAGGGGGTGTGGGAGTAGGGGGGCAGTCTTGGGGGTGTGGGGGTTAGGGGGGTACGGGAATAGGGGAAATGAGGCTTTCAACCCACCTCAAGCCTGTCCCCCTATTCCCGCACCCCCAAAACATCCCCCAAGCCTGTCCCCTACTCCCACCACACCCCTTTAATAATTATACCCTTGATTGTTCTTGGTTACAAAATATAATGTGCAGCAAACAAATCACACACAATACGAACGACGCGATGGGGTGGGGTCATGACGTCACTTCCATTCGGGGGGATACATGCATACATTTTGCGGTGGCTAGAATATCTGATTTAGGCTCTGGCCACGCCGCCTCGTATTGTCCATCCTGTGATAAAAAATATACATCACCATTCATTCGAGATACTGATAACCCCACGTGCCTGAAAAACAGAGTAAGAAATGAATGCTCGTGGGGTCCGATTTCCAGCATCTCGCATTTCAGTTCATTTGGCCAGGTGGAAGAATATAGAGAAGGGACTCACTCGGTTGTGCACGGTATATAGCCGGATAAAGAGAAGAGGAAACTATAATAAACACTACAGATAGGGTGGGAAATGAGACAGAGCGAATATATTAATAAATAAGCCCCTTGAATATGAGTTATTCGATTACCGACAGTATTATTCTGAGCTGGCTAAAGGTTTATTTATATCCATGGAGGCTTTCTGCAACACTAGCCCTGGTAACGAAAACAATAATAATAATAATAATAATAATAATAATAATAATAATAATAATAATAATAATAAACGCGGCTGGGTGTGGCATGTGTTGACTAGTGTTTGTGTGTGATGGACTGTGTGTGTTTATATACGTGTGGGAAGCAATGTGTGTTTTTGGCTGTGGAGAACTGTACTGTACGTGTATGTAGAAGTAGGTTTCATTACTTTGTGAAAAAAGTGAGTGCGTGCGTGCTTGCCTGAGTATGCAGAAGTGCGTGACATATTGGTGTGAAGAAGTGTGTAAGATAAAGGTGTGAAGATGAAGGTGTGCCCGGGTGTGTAGAAGTGCGTCGTATTTAGGTGTGAAAGAGGGGTGTATCATATAGGTGTGAAAGAGGGGTGTATCCTATAGGTGTCAAGAATTGTGTAATATTGAGGTGTGAAGTGTGTCTACGTCTCCCTGTTTGTGTGTGTGTGTGTGTGTGTGTGTGTATTGTCAAGTGGCCATCTGAAGGGAGGGAGGGAGGGACCAGGTTCAGTTGTACTCGTATTCTGTCTTGCTGTGTGTAATGGGGTGTGTTTTTGTTAGGACCCGCCTGTGTTATTCCAAGTGCATGAATTTGTATTGAGTGCGTGTGAATGCTCATATGCGTGTGAATGGTTGCGTGCGTGTTGATATATATATGCATGTATATTATATGTATGCATATGTATTATTATATGTATGCATATGTATAGGTATTGTAGATTGGCATTATTATTAAGATACGTATATAAATCTATGTATGTATATTTCAGTATGTATGTATTCTACGCATATGTACAGTATGTGTCATTAGAGAAATGAATATTATTGGACGCTATGAAAGGTTTACGGCCATGATTGTATGCACATGTATTGCCGTAAATGTTTGCCGGTGTGAAAGGTATAGTAGTGTGGCTATGCATGCAGTCTGTATTGAATATATTTATGCTGCGTGAATATATGCAGTCCATTAATTTGTTGTAGATACAGGTGATTTGTGTTTGTATTTATCTGTTTGTCCATATATATATTTCTATCTGTAAGTGTGTTTATATTTAACTCGATATATCTGTGCACCAATTCAAATACATTGGGCTGGTTAATTTAAGTAATTTTTTTTTTTTTTAGTTGTTGTGTCGTAATGGTTTAGACTGGGATTATTATTCTTGAGTAACAGGATCGAGTCTTTTTAGTATAGCAAGCTAGATAATTTAATCGTCGTGTGTATGTGTGTGTGTGTGTGTGTGTGTGTGTGTGTGTGTGTGTGTGTGTATGTGTATGTGTATGTGTGTGTGTGTGTGTGTGTGTGTGTGTGTGTGTGTGTGTGTGTGTGTGTGTGTGTGTGTGTGTGTGTGTGTGTGTACATGCTTTCCACCCCAACCTAACAATTGTTCCCCCTCAACACACAGGTACAAAACCCCCCAGGGAGGAGTGTTAGTGAGGAGGTGTAAAGTGAATGATGTGAGTGTGTTAGAGGTATAATATAGTGATGTGAGTGTGTTAGAGGTATATAGTGGTGTGAGTGCCACCCTATCTTACAAACTCACCTCTTAACCAAACCTTACAACCTCATCTCTCAACCAAACCTTACAACCTCACCTCTCAACCCTACCTCATACATTGCTCCACCTCATATATCGAGTAGGAAATATAGAAGTGAAATAATAGAAAGATGAAGGACAGAAGCGGAGAGGAAAAGAGGAAAGAAGGATAGATAGGAGAAAGCAGTGTAGGATAGATGAGGATATCAGGTCAAGAAAAAAAAATAACTGAAGAGGGTAAGGAAGGGAGAGAATGAGAGGGTAGGTAAGAAAGAAGACAGAAGGAAATGAGGCGAGTATATAAAGTGGGGAGGCAGGAGGGACGGGTAAAAATGAGGCAAAAGAAGTAAGAGTGAGAGAGGAGAGGAGAGGAGTGAGAGAGAGAGGGAGGGAGAGGGAGAGAGGGAGAGGGAGAGAAAGGAAGAGAGAGAGGGTGGGGGAGGGAGGGAGAGATAGAGAGAGGGAGGGGGGGAGGGAGATAGGGAAAGGAAGAGAGAGAGAAAGAGGTGAGAGATAAAATAAAAAAGTGTACAGAAAAAAAACAAGAACCCCCAGTATTGACTGATCCAGATGAAAAATAGTGATATATAATAAGAAACCATACCAGGAAATTGGAGAGAAGTAAAAAGAAGAAAAAAACACCGTGGGAGATAATCTGATAAAATGAGGAGGAGGAGCAGGAGGACGAGAAAAAAGAAGAGACGAAAAGGGAGGGAGGGGGATAGATACATTGAAAGAGGAGAGACGAACGGGATAAAGAGAGGAAACGGGATGAAAAGTCCGAAAGATGAGAAGTAAAAATTAGGATGATTACGAAAAAGAGGAAAAAACAAAACAAACAAAAATGAGAACGTAACTTGAGTTGATAATATTAATTTATATATTCTAATCCTTGGCTCGGAACTCGATGGTTAAAAGCTCGATTTCAGTCTCCAAATAAGACAATAAAATAAATGTAATACTTGTAGCCCCGAGATTTTACTAGGGTCGTGTGCCATGCCATGAATCCAAGTGAAGTTTCAGCATCACATAAGAAAAAAAAAAAAAAAAGATTACTCTGCTGACGTCATTAGCTTTTCTCGCTGACAAAAATGGAGGAGTTGTGTTTAGGATGTTCCCTCGGGTGTCCCCTTTCGTGACGCTTGTATGTATGTTTATGTGTTAATCTTACCCCGGAAATTAATGTCGGTAAGGACGATAATTATGTAGAGAGTAGTATAGAGATAATTATAAAGAGATTTTTTTAGAGATTATTATTGTTGGAGAGAAAAAAGGACTGTACCGAGGAATGAGGACAAAAAATAAAAACAAAAATAGGAAAAGGGAAAGGTAAAGGTAGTTAATTTATTACAAGGTAGAAGGAAGACGTATAAGGAAAAGAGATTGAAAGTGAAGAGAAAAGAGAGGAAATTAGAGGAAGAAACAGAAACAGAGACAGAGAGTGAGAGATGGAGCCAGCAGAGGAAAGGATAGATAGAGCAAAGGAGAAAAGAACGACTGACTGAGGGGAAATGAACCTGGAGTTTGGGTAATTTGAGGCAAAGGAAACAGGGAGGGGAAAACTGAGGGGTGAGAGGAGACGAATGGAATGAGAGAAAGGGGACAGAAAAAGGGAACGAGAGGTGAGGGAGAAAATGAGAAATATAAGACATATATCACAGGTAAAAGGGAAAATGTCAAGAGGAATATGAGGCTACAAGAGAGGATGAGGGAGTATGAGGAAGGAAGATCAGGCAACGAGGGAGGATGAGGTAATGAGTGGTGAGGGAGAATGAGAAACCCACCAGACACGGAGGAGAGTAAAAAGTGAGAATGAATGAGGAGGCGGCGATAAGAGGGGGAAGGAGGCGTGTGGCTGCTTTCATGAGGGACTCGTTGGGAGGATGAGTATGAGGAGACGTGTGTGTGTGTGTTTGTGTGTGTGTTTGTGTGTGTGTTTTTTTTTTTTTTTTTTTTTTTTTTTGGTAAATGGTTAATAATAATAATATTTCACGGATCGCTAGTCCTTCCATACGTATGCAAAGTTTTTAGGATAGGAATGAAAAGTTTTGACCGTATATTATAGTTCTAAAGTTTGTCATTCATTCAGTTTAGCCCGTCTCCAAATATGTTTTTCTGTTGTACCCTCTCCGTATGAGTTTGCATAATGTGTGTTTGATGACTGCATTGTTGTTGATGACATGCCTTGATGATCTCATTGTTTGCCGTCCCTTCATTATTTTGGCCTCTTAACTTGGTGTGTGTGTGTGTGTGTGTGTGTGTGTGTGTGTGTGTGTGTGTGTGTGTGTGTGTGTGTGTATTGCGTTCATCAAGTTGGTAATTGTAATGTATGTCGGGTTCTTCCTTGGAATGAGCACAAACACACAGTCACGTCAATACATACACGCACAAGCACAGCTGTACTGACTCTGCAGAAGAATGGTGGAAATAAGGAAGGAAAGACGACTTGTGTAGGACAATACCGGAAACATTCTGGTTATATGATTATTTGCCGTAATAAGATTGGATATCGACAAGTTCTATAAGGACCCAAATCTTATCATATTTATTTGAAGAAAAAAAAGTAAGAAACAAAATTATATATATAACCAATATATATATTACAAAAATCGTGAGCTGATGTTATTAAAATAGACGAGGAGTGTTCAGAAACTCGGAGAAAACAGGATGTGGTCTAGACAATCAGGACTTCATTTTTCAGATACAGTTTACAATTCGCAAAATAGTAAATAAAAATAGTAAATAAAAAGATAAGAGGACAGGACTTATATATTACATTTTACAACATGCCTCTCTTACTGGGTGATGAAATCGTACCCATCTGGTATTACCTTCAATGCGTTTCCTTGAGTTATAATCCCCCCTCAAACAGCCTTTCAAAATGTCTGGCACTGACGACCTCGGAAGATGACATTTACGAGTACGTGTGTCCTCTGGCGATATTGTCAGTCTCAAATGAAGACCCTGGAACACCCTTGAGGCACCAACACGATCCAGGTCTTGTCTGGTTTGTATTGGTTGCCTTTTTTTGTTTATTGGTCTTGGTTGGTTGTGTAGCTTAGCGTCTCGTATACTCACTGAAGAGGAGGATCTCGACTGATTGGCTGGCCTGGTGTCTCAAGAGGTACAAATCCAACTGAGGAGGAGACAAGGAAGTTGACCTATTTCTCTCTCTCTCTCTCTCTCTCTCTCTCTCTCTCTCTCTCTCTCTCTCTCTCTCTATCTATCTATCTATCTATCTATATATATATATATATATCTATCTATCTATCTTTCTCTCTCTCTCACAAAACGCTATAGGTCATCGATGTTGCGGCGCCTAATATCCATCAATAATAATAATCTCTCTCACAAACACACACACACACACACACACATATACATACACATGCACGCACACATACACACTCACACACACACAAGCACACACACAAACACACTCATAGTCACACACACACTCATAATCACACACTCATAGTCACACACACACACTCATAGTCACACACACACACTCATACACACACACACACACACACACACACACACACACACACACACACACACACACACACACACACACACACTCAATTCTATTCTCTCTTTCCTATCTCTCACTCGCTTTCCTTATTTATATCATTCGCTTTTCTTTCTCTTTCACTCCATTTCCTTCCCCTTACTCCCCTCATCATCCCTCTCTCTCCTCATTCTTTCCCTCTCCCCTCATTCTTTCCCTCACCCCTCTTTCCTCCTCCTCCTCCTCTCCCCTCACCATCCCCCTGTTCCCTCATCATCTATCCCCCTCACCCCTCATTCTTTCCCTCTCCCCCCTCACCATTCCCCTGTCCCCTCACCATCACCTCTCACCTCTCATTCTTTCCCTCTCCCCCAAGCCTCTCTCTTAAAATGTTCAGAAACTTTGCTGTACATCTTTCTGACAATATTATGGAGCCCTTCTCGCCGCTATAATCTCTTTCCACCAGTTCACACGAGGGAAGTGCTGAGGGCTATTAGGTATTGTATGCTTTGTCTTACACTTTGTTTGTCTCTCTCTAGATATTTTTTATCCCTTGCTGGTTTGTGCTTATACGTACAGTACATATAAACATGTATATATTATACACACGCACACGCATATACACACACACATACGAGGCACGCACACACGCACACACACACACATACACACACATCACACATCACACATACACAAACACACACATAAACACACACATAAACACACACATACACACACACACACACATACACATACACAAACACTCATACACACACTCACACACATCAGACAAATGTAGTACATATATTAAATTTTTATTAATGCACACGTAGGACACATTATTCCATCTTACTGTAACGTATTATATATAAGCTGATCACGTATGTACTATTGTTGCTGCCTCTCTTATCTTTAGAGATTTTTTTATTTTTTGCTAATTTTTCCTCCTCCTTCCAACCACGCCTACCCTCACTTCATCTACGACATTCCCTCCCTCCCTCCCTTACTATCTCATCCTCCCTCCCTTCCTATCTTCTTCCCCTCCCTCCCCCTCTACCATCCCTTTCCTCCCTACCCTTCCTACCTTCCTTCCCTCCCTCCCTCCCTCCTCTCCTACTTTCCCATCCTTCCTCCCATCCTACCTTCTCCCCCTCCCTCCCCCTCCTCTCTTACCTTCCTACCCTCCCTCCCCTCCTACATTCCCACCCTTCCTCCCTTCTCCCCCTCCCACCCCCTCCTCTCTTACCTTCCTACTCTCACTCCCACTCCTCCTACCTTCCCACCACACTTTTCTTTCCCTCTGTCCACTCTACTCACGACCTTATCTTCCTCACACCATTTCTATCTCTGCTTATTTATCTTCTTCATCATTACCCCTCCCTCTTCTCCTTACCCTGCCCTTTCTTTTTCTTACTCCTCCCTCTTCTCCTTACTCCTCCCTCTTCTCCTTACTCCTCCCTCTTCTCCTTACTCCTCCCTCTTCTCCTTACTCCTCCCTCTTCTCCTTACTCCTCCCTCTTCTCCTTACTCCTCCCTCTTCTCCTTACCCTGCCCTTTCATTATCCTCTTCACTCCAAGCACAACTTCTCTCTTTCCCCTTTCTCCATTCCAAACATGACCCCCCTTCTCTCTCTCTCTCTCTCTCTCTCTCTCTCTCTCTCTCTCTCTCTCTCTCTCTCCCAAGCCCTTTTTTCCTCTTAATATTTCCCCTCCATTTGTCTGTTCCATCTACGAATCATCAGTGGTCATCATTATTCACTTTTATCTCCTTCCTTTTCTTCCCTTCCTTTTCGTCCCATTCCTGTTTCCATCTATTGTTTCTTTCCTTTTCACTTCTCTCCCTCCATCTCGTCTCTTTCTCTCTTTTCCTCTCTCGCTTCTCTCTGCTTTTTCTATTCTCTTTCCTTCTAACCTCTTTCTCTCCTTCTCACCTCTTTCTACTTTTCGTATCTCCCTCTTCCGTATATTTTCCTACCCATACTTCATACTTCTATCTATTCATCTCCCCTTCCCCTACATTTCCCTTCACCTTAACACTCTCCCTCCCAATCACACAATCCTTTTTTCCTCCTCTCCTTCCCAATTCGCTCTCCTTCTCCTCCTCCTCCTCTCCCTCACCTTCACACACTCCTTTTTATATCCTACTCTCCCGCCCTATTTACTCTCCTTCTCCTCCTTCCTTTCACCCACACATTTCCCTCTCTCCATTTTCCCACACATCCCCTGCACTGCTCTCCTCCCTCTCAGCCACGAAGCGTAGAGATCAGTACTTTAGATAACAGATAACCTCATTTAGGACCACTAGGCCTCTGTTGTTACTTTTTCTACCATCCGTGTGTACATGTGTGTCCTGATGCTGATGCTGCTGCTGCTGTTTCTACTTCATTTTCACAGTCTATTTTCCACCACCTCCTCCTCCTCCTCTCCCTTCCAATTCTTCCCCTCCTCCTCCTCCTCCTTCTATCCTTTCCCTTCCTCCTCCTCCTCTCCCTCCTCCTCCTCCTCCTCCTCCTCCTCCTCCTCCTCCTCCTCCTCCTCCTCCTCCTCCTCCTCCTCTCCCTCCTCCTCCTCCTCCTCCTCCTCCTCCTCCTCCTCCTCCTATCCTATCCTTTCCCTCCCTCCTCCTCTTCCTCCTCCTCCTCCTCCTCCTCCTCCTCCTCCTCCTCCTCCTCCTCCTCCTCCTCCTCCTCCTCCTATCCTTTCCCTTCCTCCTCCTCCTCCTCCTCCTCCTATCCTTTCCCTTCCTCCTCCTCCTCTCAATCCTCCTCCTATCCTATCCTCCTCCTCCTCCTCCTCCTCCTCCTCCTTCTCCTTCTCCTATCCTTTCCCTTCCTCCTCCTCCTATCCTTTCCCTTCCTCCTCCTCCTCTCCCTCCTCCTCCTCCTCCTCCTCCTCCTCCTCCTCTCCCTCCTCCTCCTCCTCTCCCTCCTCCTCCTCCTCCCCCCCCTTCTCCCCTTCTCCAGCGTCATTAGGGTCAATCAGTTAGTAACCTTTCCATTTCCTGACAAACTCTGACTGACGATGAAACAGATAAAACAAACAAACAAACAAACATTCGAAAATTATACAAATGATATTACCGACTGATGGTAATGCTTGTTTTAATATCACCAGTTATGCATGATTGATTGGTTGGTTGGTGTGTTGCAGACATATTTGAAGAGTTGGTATATCTTTCACCACCGATTGAGCCGTGCATGTAACTGAACTCTGGTCACAATATTGTCGGGATTTTTGCATCTGATTATTATTCCACGCGATAAAAGATAGTGGAGTTTGTCGTCATCTGCTGTCCAATGTTATGGCGAATGAAAAGCAAAACAAAAAACAATTAATAAAAATCTGATGCAACTCATGATGACAAAATTAATATTAATGAATTATGAAAACAATGACTTGAAAGCAAATTCTCCAGCAGGTTTAAGCGGTAAATAATACTAACAAATTTGCTGGGTTAATTGGAAGCTCATTCGATTTCAGATCGGAAAGAATTATTCTTGTATTAAACAATTAATTAAGTTGTCCGGACTTGGAACAGTGTATTCAGTTTTGATGTGAATATTATTATTATTTATATAAAAAAGGCACTCATTTTTTCTTTCGTCGAAATCCCTTTAAAGCATATATGCACTTTCATGTCGGATAAACTATATATGTAATTATTTATGCGGCCTCTAACGTAAAGGTCACTCACAAATGCGTCATATAATATGCTTATAATGCACCATTCCTCACCCAGCTGTCATGTTTAAGACTGTCCGTTTCTGTAGTGCCAAGAAATGGTTAACAGAAACAATGATATACTGAAACGACGGTATACTGAAACGACGGTATACTGAAACAACTATATACTGAAACAACGGTATACTGAAAAGACGGTATACTGAAACGATGGTATACTGAAAAGACGGTATACTGAAACAACTATATACTGAAACAACGGTATACTGAAACAACTATATACTGAAAAGACGGTATACTGAAAAGACGGTATACTGAAAAGACGATATACTGAAAAGACGATATACTGAGAAGCAACAATTAAGCCCATGGGAGTTGGCCGTGCCGTAGGATGGCTGGAATTAAAAAGGTCGGCTGTTGTCGCGACAAAATATGAAAGGAAGCCAGATTATAACCCGAGATAGCACTTAAGGACCCTGTGATGTAGTCAGAAAAATAATTCGAGATAAATATGTCCTTCAAATATTGTCACGAAACACCACCACCTCTATGGAAGGAGCTTTGTGTTTCGTGGCATGGTCAAGGGGAATCAGCAGAAGCCTCCAATTTTCATACACGATCACAGGGTCCTTAGTTAATGACCCTGTGATTGTGTATGAGTCTTGGTGGCTTCTGATTCCTCCTGACTATGCCACGAAACACAAATCAACCTTCAATTTAGATGGTGTTTCATGGTAGTATTTGAAGGACTCGCTAACTTACAATTTTCCTTAATACGAGTAGGGAAGCTGTTGTGTAGTTAGTGTAGTTAGGAGGAAATGGTAGCTTTCCCACTCGTTAACAAAAAATAATGCTTTTAATATTTTTTTTTTCTGTAGAATATTTAGACTTCACTACAACTAAATAATGCTCGAGTTTCCTGGTGTGTAGGAATAATATTGACTCGATATTTCATTCCACTAAAACTTGTACCTTTTCCCGACGCCAATACCACTGAAGCTTTGATGTCTAACAATATATAGGTATGATATTCTAGTGTGGTGCCTAAAATCTTATTTACTAAACCTTTTACTGGATAAATATCATCTCTGTGGTCTGATGGGTTGGCAAGATGATGTTTATACGTATTTATTTGAGAAGATGTTGTTTATATTTATTTGAGAAGATGTTGTTTATATTTATTTGAGAAGATGTTGTATATATTTATTTTCCTATATATATATCTGTCTGTCTATTTGATGCAGCTGTTCTATTATGCTGTGAGCACTCTAGTAACCAGCCTTCCTTTGTTGTCTTCAGAGTCACCACAAACATCCCAGTTATTAAGGACTCAAAGGACTGGGTTTGTTTGTCCTTCATTCTAGTTATTTGTAGCCTGGCCCACACTTCCTCTCTCTCTTGCCCCTTACCACCACCACCACGACCACCACCACTTTCTCTTTATTCCCTTCCATGTCCCTTCCTCCCTTCTTCCTTTCCTCCCTACCTTCCTTTCTTCCTCCCTTCCTCCCTTTCTTCCTCCCTTCCTCTTCTTTGCTCCTCATCACCACTACCACCACGACCTTCTCTTTATTCCCTTCCATGTCCCTTTCTCCTTTCTTCCTTTCCTCCCTACCTCCCTTTCTTCCTCCCTTCCTCTCCTTTGCTCCTCACCACCACCACCATCACCACCACCACCACCACCATCACCACCACCACCATCACCATCATCATCACCACCTTCTCTTTATTCCCTTCCCTGTCCCTTCCTCCCTCCCTCCCTCCCTCCCTCCTTCGTTCTATATTCTTCCAGCCCCTTCCTTCCTCCCTCTCTTTATACACTTTCCAGCCCCTCATTACAATGTTCCTCTTTCTATTCCTTTTCAGCCCCTCCCTCCCTCCCTCCCTCTATTCCCTTTCCAGCCCCTCACTACTATCTATCTTTCTCTTCCTATTCCCTTTCTAGCCCCTCAATACTATCTATCTTTCTCTTCTTATTCCCTTTCCAGCCCTTCCCTCCCACCCTCCCTCTCTCTATTCCCTCCCTAGCCCCTCCCTCTTTCCTCCCCTTTTCTTGCTCTATCTTTCTTTCAACTATTTTCTCCGCCTCTCAATTGTGTAAGTTTTCATTCGTCCTTGCCCTTTCCTTTCAACAATATATCCCTCTCCTTTACAATTCCTCCTCTCTCCTTTTCTCGACTCCACCTTGCCTCTTTTTTCTCCTTTTATTCTGTTTCATTTTTCCATCTCTTTTCAATCCCTTTCTATCTTGTTCAGCCTTTCCTGCATGCCTGTCTCAACCTTTCCACCTTTCCTCTCTTCTCCTCCTTTCCTCCTTTCCTCCTTTCCTCTCTTCTCCTCCTTTCCACCTTTCCTCTATTCTTCTCCTTTCCACCTTTCCTCTCTCTCTCCTCCTTTCCACCTTTCCTCTCTCTCTCTCCTCCTTTCCACCTTTCCTCTCTCTCTCTCCCTCTACCTTTCCTCCTTTCCCCTTCCCCTTTTCTCTCTCATCTTGTCCACACCTGCAAGTCTGTCTTCTCCTTCAAGTTTATCCCTCCCTGCTCTCCCTCTGATTATTCCTAGAGTGGACCAACGCGGCCCTCTTATCTCTTTGCTGTGATAGTAAGGACTCCACTTTATTTGAAGGAGGCGGGCCGGGAGGGGGAAGAAGAGGGTTTGAAAGATTAAGAGAGAGAGAGAGAGAGAGAGAAGAGGAGGAGGAGTAGAGAAGGAGAGAAATGAGGAAGAGAAAAGAGACTGAGAGGAGAGGTAAAGAGAGAGAGAGAGAGAGGGAGGAGGGGGAGGAGAAGGAGGAGAGAAAATGAGGAAGAGAAGAGGGATGAAAAAAACTTGGGAGAGAGGAGAAGGAAATGGTGTGGAGGGAAGAGATAATAGACTGTGAGAGGATGAAAAAAGTATGAGGGGAAAAGAAATACATGAAGGGAATGGAAGTCAGATAAAAAATAGTTTAATAGTAATAGTGTGAATGGAAATAAAACACAGGAGAGGGAAGGATATTTGCCTAAGACAGAGTATAAGGTTTGAGAACGAAGGTGGGAAAGGTACTGTAGGTGGCAGAACATTAAGGAACATTTTTTTTTTTTTTTTCTTGTTAACTTGGCTAAAATCTAGCTAGTACTGTCCTCAACACCCTATCACAGTTTGAGTATCATTTGACAACTTTTACTATGGTTTATTTGGCTATAAATCAAGGTTTCTGGAGCGATGAGCGATCATTTACGTCGCAATGGGAGCTACTATGTGCAACATAACATGGTAATATTTTCATTCTTGTGCAATGTTTCTTGTTGTTATGGTTATTTCATGAACAAATGACAGCTGCACTGTCGAACGTGGCAACTTTGTGTGTGTGAGGCAGTGTAGCCACAGTCAGCAGAGGGAATGACAGTCAGACACGCACTTCAAAGGAGTAGCTAGACTCGCTAACTCTAACACGTGTCGCTCACAGTGCCCTTATTTCCTGCATCTACACTTCATGTTACGTGTTTTTTTGTTGTGCCAAGGAAGTCAAGATGCTAAGGAAGTCCATGAAAGCTTGCATTCGCTCAGAGAAGGGGAGGAAAGCAGTAACAAGAGGGAGAGGGGGTAGGTGAAATAGCAGCATTGGCAACCTCCACCATCAGCTGACTGAACCACAACAAACCCACACCACAATATCAACAACAACCCCACCATTCCACAACCACCCTACCTCCATATTTGTACTCATGTATATACGTCCATATCAAGTGTAAAGAAGAGAAAGAGACTCTTTATAAGTGAAAATGGTGATCAGAGTAAGGTAGAAATTGATAAGATAACTTGAGGACAGTGTAGCCAAAGTAACGAAGTACTGTACAATGCAGATGAGCTACTTCGATTCCCAGGAGATGGTGGATTACTGGATATAGATGTCACATATGATGATAAGCTTCATTGTTATGTTATGCAAGAAATGCTATATGCAATTTTGTAGAAAGACATGAATTTCATAATACTGTACTTCCGTGTACTGTTCATCCACAATACTGTACAGCAAATACTGCCCAATGGTCTAAAGCCTTGGCAAATCCACTGGATTTTGCTGTAGCCCAAGCAATTATCTGTTATAATGTTGGTTATGAAGCAGGATTTCTAGCTGAAGAATTGGGTATCAAGAATGACAGAATGCAAATAACATTACAGGATATGGACAAAGAAAGGAAGCAAGCAAGAACATCAAAGCAAAGAAAAAAGAGGAGAATACAAGGTTATGCTCATTATGGTGTTGGAGAACACCAAATGTCATTGTCTAGAAACATTACTGAAGGTTGGAAAGTGGCCCATCCCTGGTTACAAAAAAAACAACCGGATGATGTATTGTTTTCAAGAATGCCCCAGGGGTGAGGTTACAGAACAGGTAAAGGTCTTTTTTTTTTTGTATATAATTATAGTACCATGTGCACCTAATTACTGGAAACTATTGTTTTGTGATGTGCAATGATTAATTTATAAATACTAAAGCAAATATTATCATAGAAACAACTCCATCTATAGCAGCAAGGGAGGAAAACACTTAGATAAACTTTGACGCTCATTTCCCGAAAACTTGTTTTTAGCCAAAATATAACCATACAAACTGCTACTGCTCAGCCAATTCTTCAGTTATTTACATGATTTTTTTTTTTATTTGAAAGCTAACTAAATCATCTTTATTTGCATGTTGGATTAGTGCTGTAAGTTGAATATCTTCTTTTCTAGCAATATATATGTTTCATCGTACAGAGAAAAACGTAATGGAAGATATTGTGCAATTATTCAGAACAAAACTGTTGCACCTATGCAAATAATATTACATGCAATTTACAATCATATCAAGTATACTTGGCAGCAAGAGCCTCAAAGGAATTACTCCAATATCTCCAGAGTAGTAGCGAAGTAAATACCGTCGTATTTTTGAGCACCGAGAACACATTTTATTATATTACTCTAATAATTAAGAACAGAATTCCATGAAACTATATCTATATCTTAGTATACATCTTCACCACCTTCATTAAAAAAATGAGCTTCCTAGCTCTACTAGAATAAAAAAAAAGTTCCGAAGTGGACCTTCGTCCTTAATACAGTAGACAGAAAAATGCAAAGAAAAAGAATATTGATATACAGAGAAACGCTAAGAAAGCTTAAAATAGGAGGCAGATAATGGTAAAGGAAAAATATTCGGAATAGAACACAGACACATATAATCTATATCTATAAAAGAGAGGCGTCTGTCTGTGTGTGTTTGTCTGTGTACATTTCTTTCCCAAACCAAAAAAAACTAGACCGTACAAACCATATAATATATATTCTAAAAGGGCAGGTTTTAGGTACATAGAAACTTTATATTTCGAAGATTATAATACCCTCTGAATCTGTCATTTGAAATGAATATAAATATGAGCCAAGGTTAAACCGTGACATTTATAGGGCTTGATCTCTCTGAAAATCCAGCCTTCACACCTGGCCAGCTCTACGGTATGTTGCACTTTAACGTGTTGAAAATACAGAGAACATTATTTTTTATATATTGACTCCAAACCAGACGACAAAAAATAATGTTGTGTACACTGTAAGTTTTGCAATGAAAGTTTGACCACAACACAGAAAAGTTTATGCTGTTTATAATTTATATATATAAAAATTTCAGTACAGACTTTACCCGTCACGCTACGACATCAGGTTACAAAACAAAACTTAAGAAAAGAAAGAAAACATGGAGGGTAATGGATTGAGAAAAAAAAACTATGTATACCAAGCTGAAATAATAATAATCATAATAAAAAAAATTGATTGTTATTCCTCTTTCTGGCACTGTACCTAATCACTTCAAGTTTGGTTGGACTAGCGAACCGGGTACAGCGAGTAGCAAATAAAACAAAGCCAACAAAATATATATATATTAAAGACATGCTAAAGGAAAAGAATAAGTTAATCTCTCTCCATATATAAAAATAACATGAAACAGACATGCAAAAAGAAAAGAATAAATTAATCTCTCTCCATATATAAAAAATAATTTAAACAGACATGCAAAAGGAAAAGAATAAGTTAATCTCTCTCCATATATATAAAGCTGAGGAGAATTTTCCCCTTGACGGCAGCTTGGAAGTGATCTCTTTCTAATTAGCTTCCAGATGATTATTAAGGATCTGGGTTGGCCGCAGATCTTAGTAACTATCCGTCTTCTTCATTTTCACGAATAATAAACCGTAATCTTTTCGTTCCCCAGAGGAAACTTTTGATTTGTAGGTATATATAATTATACTTTAGGCCTATTCACGTCACAAGGGGAAGTGATGTAAACGTATACGGTACACTAATTTATTTTTCTTTACCTGACAATAGCTATATACTGTATTAAAATTTTCTCCTTTTACAAATATCTAAATGTAATTTTTATAGTATTCTCCCTCTCACTCCCTTCACTATATATTCCTCTTCTATCAATCTCTCCCCACCCACACGTCTTTCTCCCTCCCACCAACTGTCCCTTTCTCCCCCTCCCACCAACTGTCCCTCTCTCCCCCTCCCACCAACTGTCCCTCTCTCCCCCTCCCACCAACAGTCCCTCTCTCCCCTTCCCACCAACAGTCCCTCTCTCCCCTTCCCACCAACTGTCCCTCTCTCCCCTTCCCACCAACTGTCCCTCTCTCCCCCACACACCTTTCTCTCTCTTTCTCCTCACATCTCTCCCTCCCCGTTACCTCTTAATATCTCTCTCCCCAACTCTCTCCCCCAACTCTCTCTCTCCCCCAACTCTCTCTCTCCCAACCCTCTCTCTCTCCCAACCCTCTCTCTCTCCCAACCCTCTCTCTCTCCCCCAACTCTCCCTCTCTCTCCCAACTCTCTCTCTCTCTCCCCCAACTCTCTCTCTCTCTCCCCCAACTCACTCTCTCTCTCCCCCAACTCTCTCTCCCAACTCTCTCTCTCCCCAACTCACTCTCTCTCTTCCCCAACTCTCTCTCTCTCCCTCAGTGCAAAGTTAGTGGGTCGGCCTCTCTGTACTTTATTTTGGGTCTCTCTGTGTCGCCCACCTTAAGTGTCAGGCAAGAGCCACCATTAAGGCACTACTACCCCCCTCCCCCCTGCCCCCCCTAACCCCCAACCCCCAGGACACACCACCTCAGGGACACCCACTCCACCCACACACACTCTCACTCTTAGAGCTCAGGGACACACACACCACCTACACACACTCCTATAGGACTCAGGGACACACACACACACACACACACACACCACCTACACACACTCCTATAGGACTCAGGGACACACACACACACACACACACACACACACACACACACCACCTACACACACTCTCACTCTTAGAGCTCAGGGACACACACACCACCTACACACACTCCTATAGGATTCAGGGACACGCACACACACCACCTACACACACACACTCTTATTAGGGTTTAGGGAAACACACACCACCTACACACACACACTCTTAGAGCTCAGGGACACACACACACCACCTTCACACACTCATTTAGGACTCAGGGACACACACACACACACACACACTCTTATTAGGGTTCAGGGAAACACACTACACCTATTTTTTATTATCATTATTATTTTTACTCCGGGCATAATAGGCTTATGTTTTGGTTTTATCCTCTGCCTTCATTACCACATGTTCCTTAATAATATCAGTAAAATTATAACCTGTATGATAGTGTATATTTGTTTTTTCCTTCGAAGGGGTTTCCGTGTCACGAGTATATTCATCTCCCGTTAGCCAGTGAGAGTGAGGTAATATGATCATGACGTAATTATCATTGTGTAAAGGAAAGCAAATTTCTCATATTATGAAAGTTAGGTCACCCACCATCAATTTTCTAGGCATTGTGTGATTAATCTGCCACGTGTTTATATTATGCTCACTTATACGAAGCAATAAAAAATTACCTCTACTGTAACGTCATAGTACTGTGTTATATTATATTCCCTGATTCTTGTAAGACTTGGGATTTCTGTGTCCGGACAAGCCAGCCAGCCAGCCAACCAGCCAGCCAGCCAGCCAGTCAGGGAACAGCTTTAGGGTCTGGGAGGATAAAAAATAATGTATGACCCTTTCTTTTTAAATTTTCTTTTTATAACTAATTTGTCTAGCGTTCTGCTATTATATATGTTATGAGGAAGGTTCATTTATACACATACGCACCTAAACAAAAAAAAGTAGGTTTGATTTTAATTATACGTTCACACGTATATACGCACATGCACTCATACACACATGCACTCATACACACATGCACTCATACACACACGCACTTTCACATGACGCATTCACACACACACACACACACACACACACACACACACACACACACACACACACACACACTTATCATGACATACGAGCATACAGAATTCGGTAATTTGATTAATGTTCATCCCCAAATCCCCGGTGAGGGTCGGGGAGTCTGGCCTCTTCTATTTTCATTTCATTTTATTAGGGGGGCGATAAGACGTTGCCGACGCACTGGAGGCTACAAAGTCCTCTGAGGTGTGCCACAATACAGAGCGTCCCTGTTGAGATGATCTGCATTGGAAGGTTTGGAGGATTCGGTGGCATCATCCATTTCGCATGACTTTATCTCCTCATTCCGAATTCATATGACTTCTAACGGCACGACTTATATACGGTACATTTTAGTGTGACGGTAAATAGATGAACACTTATTATTATTATTATTATCTTGTTACACCAAAGATATTAATCCCATCACGATGCAGTGCAGATAAAATAATAATAAAAAAAATAGTAGGTCTTGTAATTCATTTAAAAAAGCCATCATGGACGGTCATTCACCCAATCTAGCGAGCGTAAATCAAATAGGTTATAACATCATCCCTTTTGAACGATATTTTGACATATTGTTTTTTTTAGGACCCTAACACTAGACCTGCTCACACTCACTCATATAATCCAACACATGACACACACAGAAAAGTTTTAATGATGGCTGCAATATTTTTTCTTGTATATATACCTCAACCACGGGCCTGTAGGTTGTCAGTAGGGTTTTCGCTTCACTTCTGCCCCACTAGATGACAAACACCTTATTTATACACGTCACTGTCTGGGGAGAAGCAGCTACACCGTCACTTACAGAATCGTAGAGTTGCTGTGAATTGGTGGCAATGTAGTGGCTATTTTTTCTAATGTGTCAACGTAGCCAGGATAGTTGAAGAACAGCAAGGACCATCAGATCACATCGAAAAAACTCAATGATTTGGCGTGAACTGGTTTCTGGGTCCTTGAAATCAATCTGCAGTCCGTCGTTCTATCCAATCTGTCACCACCTAGGCCCTCTAAGCTAAACAAATCCACGACACAGGTAACCTCTTTGTCTTTTCAATGTTACATATATTTTGTATTGTATTATTGGTGTTTTAGTTCACTTACCCTTGTTGCTTGTGCGGATCAATTTGTGCTGGGGTTAACTTATGATCGTTTAGGTGGATCAAATTTTACGAGTCATTTGGTGACATTGTATTTAGGAATAGTACTAACAATTAAATATTAAAGCTGTGTTGTTGTAATTGTAATAGGGTGACGAAGAAAATGTGTTGAGGTGGCCCAATCTGCATGCAATGTATATATCTGGATGAGTTTAGTTGAGGGTTGTGTTATGCTTCACCTGTGTGTGTCTGTGTGTGTGTGTGTGTGTGTGTGTGTGTGTGTGTGTGTATGTGTGTATGTGTGTCAGAGTGAGTGATGATAGGGTGACTAGATGACTGGCCATGAATCAAGCTGAATGAACGCTCTGATGTATCGTAATGGAGAGGTTAAGATAACATGGCACTGCAGTAGATTTTGTTGGTGTGGCTGGTCTGTTGTCTGGTTTATATACTACTTTGTGTGTGTGTGTGTGTGTGTGTGTCTGTGTGTATGTGTGTGTGTGTGTAAGTAAGTAAGTAAGTCAAACTGAAATTAAATGAAACGGTAAAACTAAACTAAAGTTACAATACAGTAATACTAAAGCAAACAAAAGTTTAATCAAACTGAAATTAAGCAAAACAGTAAAACTAAAGTAAAATTACAAAACAGTAAAAAATAAAAGCAAACAATAAGGTTAATCAAACTGAAATTAAAATGAAACAGTAAAACTAAAAGTTACAAAACAGTAAAAAATAAAAGCAAACAATAAGGTTAATCAAACTGAACTTAAAATGAAACCGTAAAACTAAAAGTTACAAAACAGTAAAAAATAAAAGCAAACAAGTCAAATCAAACTGAAATTAAAAGCAAACAGAAATCAAAATGAAACAGTAAATATAGAATCAAACAGTAAAATAAAATTTAAGCAAACTATGAGAAAACTAAATCAAAGCAACCCTTATGTCATATTCTGTTGGTTATATAAATATTTTTTTTATTTCTTTTTTGTATTTTGTTATATTTGTGGATTTGAGAAACAATTTAGGGCCAAAATAAATTAAACTATTTTTAAACATTGTAGTTCTAAATACTGGACAAACAAGATTCACATTATTACTCCTAGTATGTGTGTGTGTGTGTGTGTGTTGCAGGCTAATGACCACATTCCTAGTCAGACGCGAAGGTCAAGCAAGGTATTCGAGTCGAAGTTGTAAATATCCACAAACCATTATTTATTATTTTCTGGTGAAGCCAATGCTAAACCTGTAAGTCTGGCTAGGAATGCCGCATACTTTATATTCCGATTCATGTATTCTACGGTCGTGTTTTGAGGTTAATAAATCTCCCGAGCTTAGGGCTAAAGGGGAGAGTACAATGGAGGTAAATATGGAGCAATTGATTCCTCCAAACTATTCCATAAAACAGGCTAATCATAATATTTGTTAATCTGGTCCTGTTTTCTAGCAAATTTTGGAGGCATCAAGGCTCCCCAAAATGTACCCAAAAGTATACTATCCCCTTAATGGTACGACCGACCGTCAAACCATTCACTACACCTTGCCCAGGAATCACCAACTTCTCATGAGTGCATTGTTGAAAAATAATGGTAGAAAAACACACAGCCGTTCTATATAATCTAGACGAAATATTTTCTTCACACCCAGTATTCGGCTTATTGTACTGAGCTCTTGACACTTCTTTTTACTTACACCGATGGCTGGGTGAAAATTTGGGACACTTACACTGAATGAAGTATACCTGCAGGTGAACTTATGTAGTGAGAATTGTTTTAAAGGACCCTGCATGTATTGTAATCATAATTTTGGAGATAAATGAGTTCTTCAAATATTGCCACGAAACACAACCGTTATAGAAGGAGCTTGTTTCGTGGCGTAATCAGAGGGAATCAGAAGCCTCCAAAACTCATACACGAGTGGAGAGACTATTGTAGAAGGTGGGTGTACAGGACGTGGGTGAGTACTACACAAATGTCATGACGTCACTTTACAACCACACTTCAACAACAACACCAACAACAACAACAACTTTTCCTCACCTCACCCTTAACTAACAGACTCGTGAATGCTTGAAACCACAGTGACTAAACCAACCTTTCTTCACCTCACACTCAACACACTCATACTCGAAGCCATACTGACTGAACCAACCTTTCTTCACCTCACACTCAACACACTCATACTCGAAACCACACTGACTAAACCAAACCAACCTTTCTTTACCTCGCACTCAACACACTCATACTCGAAACCATACACTCACTCACTGACTGACTGACTGTATACCAAGGAGAAGATACTTTTTTTTTTTGCTCGTGTGTTTCTGGGTTAATGGGTTGTGGAGGGATTATAGTTTTGCAATGCTCAGGGGTGTAGTGGTGGAGTGACGCCTTTTTTGTGTGTGTGTGTTTGCATGGAGAGGGTGAGATCCATGCATTTACTTTTGGAGATTGTCATAAAAGAGGGATAAGTGTGGGAGTACGAGTGAAAAAGAGTACGAGTGAATTCGAGTGAGAGTGAAAAAGAGTGAGAGTAACTAAAGTGTGTAAGAGAAAGAGTGAGTAAGGGAGAGAGAGTGAATGAATAGGGGAAAGAGTAAGTAAAGGAGTGAAAGAGTGAGTAAGAATAAGGGAAAATAAGAAAAACAGTGAGTAAAGCTGAGAGAGAGAGAGAGAGAGAGAGAGAGAGAGAGAGAGAGAGAGAGAGAGAGAGAGAGAGAGAGAGAGAGAGAGAGAGAGAGAGAGAGAGAGAGAGAGAGAGAGAGTGAGAGTGAGAGAAAGAGAGAGAAGTCAACGTTCACAGCAACAAGTGACAACGTATTATTAAAATATACAAAGACGTCGGGAATAAAGAGAAGTAAACTCGGGAGAGGACGCTGGGTATGTTGTTGTTGTTGCTGTTGTAATGTGTGTGTGTGTGTGTGTGTGTGTGTGTTGATGCGTGTCTGCGAGCTGATGCATGTTTGTGGGGTTGTGTGTGCGCGCGTGCTGGTGTGTGTGCGTCGGTTTCTGTTAGTGTGTGCGTGTGCTTGTGTGTGCTTGTGCCTGTGTGTGCTTGTGCCAGTGTTTGGGTGCGTGTGTGTGTATATATTCGAAGTAAAGCCACATGAACTCCTACTACAACACTAACTTCGCTGCTCCATTGAGGTATCCCTTACGAAACTGTTCCTTTATTATTCCATTATATTTAACTTGGTTATCCTTTAACATTCTCTAAACTCTCAAGCGTTAAACGAATATCTTTTATATATATATATATATATATATATATATATATATATATATATATATATATATATATAAGGTATGAACAATGCTTCATAGAATTCAGATGCAAAGCTACGTTGTGTCAGGATTAAAATACACGCACATACACACATATACACACACAAACTATCGCTGGTACGGAAGTGAACCTCAGCCCAACTTCCTGCTCTAAAAAAGATGTAATATTGGTTGTGATTGAGAACTGGGAGGCGAGGCATTTTGCGGTCACTGATGTACTGATATGATAGCGGTAGTGATCGATGGTTGCAGTAGGTAGGTATGTAGGTAGGTTGGTAGGTGATGGATGGGGTATACAGTAGAGTAGGTAGCGTTCGTAGTGGTCGATGTACAGTTGTGGACACATGTAACAGGCCCGACGGAGACAGGACCCCTCATCGAGCATAAAATATGACTCACTTCTGCATAAAACGTCTCATCCTACCCCTGTGCTCATTGAAGGGTCCCGTTTTAAGTGTATCTGTTCCATGACTGTGTTCTCAACTGTACGTGTATTGTAGCGGTGAATATGTTGGTGGAAGTGGCTGGTGTTGACAATAAATAACAGTGTGAGACGTTTAATTACAGAATGTTGTGAATGGTGGTAATGTTTGATGGTGTTGGTGATGGTGGTAGTGATGGTGTTGGTGATGGTGGTAGTGGTGGTAATGTTTGATGGTGATGATGGTAGTGGTGGTAATGTTTGATGGTGATGATGGTAGTGGTGGTAGTGGTGGATATTGACTTTTGTGGAAATATAATGGTAGTGTAAAAGTTGAATGACCTCTGAAAATACAAACAGTACAGGTTGTAGATAGAAATAGTATACATATAGCTAATTAATACAACTGTGTACAGAGATGGTATAGTACAGGTGGATGAGAATATAATTATTAAGCTGAAGTTACTAAGGTTTATTATATTATTGAATGCATTATGGGGGAGGGGTGGGAGGGATGGGGGGGAGGCGGGAATAGGGAGACAAGCTTGGGGTGGGTAGAAAACCTGTCCCATATTCCCGCACCCCCCTACCCTACCCCCTACCCCCCAAGCCTGTCCCCTTCCCCCACACTCCTAACCCCCCAAGCCTGTCCTCCTATTCCCACACACCGCTAAACACCCCCAAGCCTGTCCCCCTATTCCCACACACCCCTAAACACCCCCAAACCTGTCCCCCTATTCCCACACCCCCTTAATGGTAACAAATGTATATGATGGGTGAGGTGGTGGGTGATGGAAATAAATAACAGTGATTTGTCAGCGTTCTATCGTTAGCATTGTAAGAGTTGACTTGGGTGATTGGTGCTGAGTGTGGCCTAAATAAAATATCATTGCAGATTACCATGCAAATCTAATGCAGGTAATTACGCGTGGTCTGGTCTGGTCTGGTCTGGCAGCCGAGAGTGAACGCCAGGTGGGTGGGTAGTAAAGCAGAGGTGGCCAATTTGTTATGGATTATTTACATGTATATAGAGCTAATTAAGAGGAGCTACAGCACGAAACACGAGTTATTGGATCTAAGGGGTGTTTGTCTCTCATTCTGTCTGTGTGTTTTTGGAGGCTACTGATTCCACCACTATACTGTACTATGATATGTGAAACAGATGCCCTCTTCGGTGTATAGGCAGCTGTTTCTTGGCACCAGTTGGAGGAATCAGGAGTGCCCATATTCGTCGGTGAAAACTTGGAAAACCTCTTGACACACCTGGTATTTTCCACTATACTGTAGAGGCTGATGTAGCACCATCCTATAACTAATAGTGAAATATTTTGTCGGTCTTAATTAATGAAAAGGTCAATTTAAGTCTATCTGTTTAAGAGTTAGTTCATGGGATTCGAGTTACAAACATGATATCATGATCATCTTTAACTCATTGCATAACATTAGCTTCTCTTATTTTTACCCACTCTCAGCAGGATCTCTGTATGTATGTATGTGTGTGTGTGTGTGTGCGTAAAACTACGTGTGTGTATGAGCGTGAATCTACGTGTGTGTGTGTGCGTGAATCTACGTGTGTGTGTGTACGAATGCGCTCGTACGCACATTGATGATTGCGTTTGTGGATACTTTCATTTGTGTGTGTGAATGTAAGCTATTCCTCTCAATAACCACCAAACATTATTATACCCAGCAACAATTTATTACTTATATAATTCATATTTAATAATACCAGAGTACTTATGGCATCTGTTATGAAATATATATCAGCTATGAAGTTACATAAACCTATAAACCTAATGGCCTACAGTCGAGGTAAAATATTGTATCAGATCCCGTCAACGAAAAACAATACGACAATGAAAAACAGTATAATGAAAACTAATCTGTTGTCTAGAATGGTGTTATCCGTTTATGGAAAGCTTACCACCATTCCATTTGCACTGACACTAACTAAATCTCGGTTTCGAATTGTTAAGTGAATTCCGCATAGAGGTGGTTTGAGGTGTTACTGTGTATTGAGAGACAGACGTATTGATTGTATGCAGTATAGAGAAGTATGTATTGATTGTATGCAGTGTAGAAGAGTACGTATTGATTGTATGCAGTGTAGAGGAGTACGTATTGATTGTATGCAGTATAGAGGAGTACGTATTGATTGTATGCTGTATAGAGGAGTAAGTATTGATTGTATGCAGTATAGAGGAGTACGTATTAATTGCAGTATAGAGGAGTACATATTTATTGCAGTATATAGGAGTTCGTGTTGGACGTAAACATTTCTTGCTTTCCTTGAGCCACTGGGAAACGTTGTCATGTAATACAGTATAGATGTATGGTAAAAATAGCCCTATACGTTGCATAGACTATATTACAATTTTTCAATGTCGTTTGCAGGTAATACCAAGAGATTAGGTTAGGTTAGGTTAAAGTTAGGTTAGGTTAAAGTTAGGTTAGGTTAAAGTTAGGTTAGGTTAAAGTTAGGTTAGGTTAAAGTTAGGTTAGGTTAAAGTTAGGTTAGGTTATGCAATGGCAATGACCAAAACGATTTCTCCACTCACTAACGTTGACTTAAATCCTTCGTATACTGGTCGGTGTTCGTGATCCCCAAGCCCAGCACTTCTCTCGCGTTTTAGCCCACACTGTCACAGGCACTCACGCACGAATGAAAACGACAGTCCGCCACTTTCTGACACTAACACAGGGTGACCGTTCACTTTAGTACGCCAGGCCGGAGAATCCATACTCGACCCAAGTACAAAGGGTTAAAGTCAATATTACTAGGTAAGGTGCTGGATTTTCTTGTGGTGGTGTGATGGTAGTACCAATTATGGATAATATTATGAACCCTCAATATTTTCTGAGTCAATGTGGCTTTATATATCTTAGAATATGTTCAGTTGCTATAAGTGTGTAAATGTTGTTATTATTTTTATATCCTCTTATTAGTTAATGTATGTCGGGGGTATACTGTATACATTTCATACATATAAGAGAGAAACCTATGAATGCCATTGCATATTACATATGCAATGTAATAATAATTCTGTGAGTTATTTTAGTAAAGAAAACTATACGATACTCTTGGAAGCAAATGTTTTAGAAAATAACCATAATGATTTCAATAGAATAAATAATACACGGGAGGACACACGACACAAATATATAATGCTGTAAAAGGCAAAGTTGTAAAAATATACACACACAATCTGGTATTGCCAGCAAAGTTCAGTTCCTCGTATTTTTGTGTGCAACCGAAACTTGTAACTATAATTAAGTGCATGCAACAGCGGAGTATAACATTGTACAGCCGGCGGCAAATGTCCTGTCGTCATATCTGCCAAGTCATAAAGTAAATATGGAAATATAAGCTTCACAGGCTCGTACACTAAAAAAATAAAAGATATTTATTAATTTACTCCATGGATAGTGTATTTCTGTATTGATAAATGTGTTGTTCGATTATTAGTCTTTATGTTAACCTTCAAAAAGCGGTGAGGGAGGGGACAGGATATTTGCCACTGACTGCACCTTATAACACAACAACAGAGTATAACATCGTATCTTACAACACAACAACAGAGTATAACATGGTATCTTACAACACAACAGTAACACAGTGCCTCGGTCAGACATTGGTGACAAGTATTCTGGGACTTGAATAACTTATGACGACGTCGGACTGCAACGTGTGTGTGTGTGTGTGTGTGTGTATACAATCGTCCCCAAACACTATTCCTTACGAGTCTGTGTTTTGTGTTTTGCCAGTACAACGCACACTGGACGTAGTGGTGGTAAAACGCACATTATGTAACAAACTTGTAAATAATTTTATACCCTTAGAATTGGAATATACAAGCTATATTGTCAATATTGCGAGTATGATATATATATATAAAGAATTGAAGTAAAATATATATTATCTGCTTTACGAGCATGATATATATATATAAATAATTGAAGTTTTAAAACGCAACTAAAATATATATGTGGTTTGTGAAACTTTTATTCTGTTGTTGTACTTTGCGGAGTAGCTGGTGAAAAGGAAAGGTTATTGGCTGTGACGCACATTCTTGGCTTAGTGTCGCTCTGTCGATAACATAAAATAGGAATAACACAAATTCTATCACTCACTTCCGGCCTATAAAAGATATCCTTAACAATGTCTTCTGGGTCGATTGTACAGTGTAAAAGGAGAAAGAAAAAGGAGTAGAAACACGAGGTCGTCAGTATGAGTATTTTTAGTATCGAGTATATTTAGTTCGCTTTTCTCTCTCACACGATCATCTACAGAGTGAATGGAATGGGACCTGTGGCAACTTCAATTCATCGGGTCTTTCTGTCACACCTCTTCCTTCACTTTTAGAGCTGAAGATGGATTGGTGGGAAGAACAGAACTTTTCTCAGGACACGATATGACAACACGCAACACACACACACTGGCGATCTAACCCATGCATGTGCGTGTATCCAAATTGTCAACTTGATCGATTATTTGTAAAGCAAGATTTCACATAATTTAATCATATAGTATAGAACTAGTCAAAAAGAACTACATACACTCAGCTATTTTTACCTAGAAATATAGCCATCGAACACCATGCATACATTCTACAAGCAGTTTCTAGTTGTATGAAATAGCGAGATCTGATTCACTGAAATATACAGCTTGAAAGATGAGGACATATTTTGTGTTCTTGTTGTACTACATTCATATCCTGGTGTTTGGTTTCTCTCTTCTACATTTCGTTAGCCATGTGACCAAGTAGCACAAATCTCGTAAAAAAACAAAAAACAAAACTGGTGTAAGGTTTCCGGGTACCTGTTTTAGCGACCTTCATTAATTATACCAGTAAATTAAAGCCAAATTAGTCAGTGAAATAAGAGAGAGGGAGGGAACAAAGCACCGATGGGCGAACTGTGAAAATATAAAAAAAGTTGTTTTCGTTCCTTCACAAACTCCCTTTAAGGTGGTAATTCGTTTTTAGTACATTGGAGTGCCTTGATTCCTCCAAAGTATGCCAGGAAACGGGAACAGATGAACAAAAATAATAGAGTTCTGTTGCTTGAAATAGTTTAGAGGATTCAGTTGCTCCAGACTTACCAACACAAAATGTCCCCCTTTAAGTGTGAGCCCCCGTCGAGTCCCTGAGGCCAGGATGGATTAACAATGGCTTCCTGGGGTATTTCCTGACACGGTTTGGGAGTCCCAGCAATCTCAGCCAAACTTACGCCTTTATACATTTAATATTGCCAACAATCATTAAAGCTGATGCACCTCTGAGACATCTGTGGGCCAGGGAGGGAGATAACCAATAATTTACGCCAGTCAGTATACTTCTGGCAACGTCTGGCAACCGGTTCAGAGAGGGAGAATACGTGTGCAGGATCAGAAGGAATATTATTATGAAGGGCTGGAGGATTTTTACTTTTCTCATGTAAGCAACAAAACAACTCGAACATCGAACCACTATTGAACACCATTAGCCTAATATATCTTGCAACTGAATTAAATATGTAGTTCCGAAGAAGTGCCTCACTAAAAAACACAACAACATAAATTTAGTTCACCCCACGTCATGATATTCATATTTAATATAACCTTTGAATGATGGATCAGAAATTCTATCCTGACAACACGTTCAGAAATTCTATCCTAACAACACGTTCACAAATTCTATCCTGAGAATATAATAAGAAATTTTATCCTGACAAATACGATAAGAAATTCTATCCTGATAATACGAAAAGAAATTCTATCATGATAATATAATCAGAAATTTTATCCTGACAAAATAATCAGAAATTCTATCATGACAAATACGATCAGAAATTCTATCCTGACAACACGTGGCCCGAACCTGAGTGTTATTCTTCTTCCAAACATTATAATGAAACCGACTCGTGGAATAAAGCGTGGAGTGAGTGAGTGGCTGGTCGTGTTCCCAACCCTTACACCTCCGAGGAGAGCATCTTGATTAATTGTTTGGAAATGGATTGGGAATTGGATAGGGACTTAGCGGAGAGGAGATGGTGGAAAAACGGAGAGAAGGGGAGATATGAAAGAGGTTTATATTGAATAGAGAGTAAAGGGGTGAGAGTGAGAGATTAAGTAAAAAGGTTAGAAGAGGGAGTCAAGAATGGTAGATATTGGAGCGTGTGAGTACAGACAGACACACATACTGAGAAAAGAAAACAAAAAAATGAAGGCTAACACAAGACACCGGTACTTTACCTTGAGATACTTGACACGTTAAGGTTATAAGGATGTGTTAATCATTTAGAGTAAAAATATTAATAAATCTCTGTTTCAAGGTGTCGCAGTGTAATGAGTGTCAAAGTGTAATGAGTGTCAAAGTGTAATGAGTTGGAATTATAAAAGAAAAAGGGCAAAAGAAACACTCATTTTTCATTTTTATTATTAGAAAAACAGCCGTACCTAATCACAACATTCTAATGAAGTGGAGAGTTCGTAACAATAGAACAATAGAAGAGAGTAGGAGGCTATATTAACACTCTTGTGAAGTACCAGGACTTGAATGTTCTCTTGTTTAATTAGAGGGAAAGAATTGTTATGAGGAAATACTTATTAACTTGCCTTGGTAAGACTTTTGGGCTTCTTTAAATGTGGTAAAAATGTAACACTACCTTGAAAAGTTACTCATTTTAACCATTCCATTGACGCTGAAAGGGCAGGAGCTGGCTAAATTTTACATATGAATTAACGCATACATAGATCGATACAATAGATGAATAGATAGAGAAATACATTATGTGGACAGATAAATATGAGATCTTAGATGCATAAATACACAAATGGATGGACAGAGAGCAAGAATAATATAGAAGATCCAGACGGGGAAGAGGGGTAAGAAAGTGAGGAAGATTGACGCCAGGAGAAGTGAAGGAGACAAGATGGTGGGAGTGGTAAAAGGACACGGGAGAGTGAATGGCAGCCCAGAGGGGGAGTGAGCAGGCAGGCAAGCAGGCAGGCAAGCGATGAAAGAGTCAGGTATAGAGAGAAGGAGGAGGAGGAGAAGGAGAAGGTGGAGGAGAAGAAGAAGGAGAAGGAGGAGGAGGAGGAGGAGAAGGAAAAGGAGGGGAAGGAGGAGGAGGAGGAGGAGGAGGAGGAGGAGGAGGAGAAGGAGACGCAAGAGGAGAGGTGTGGAGGAGACAAAAATGGGAGTAGGGGATTCCTGTAAAAAAAAAAGAGACGTGGGAGTAACAGACATTGGATAGTGGTAGAGACGGACAGGTTGTCAGTCGTAGTACGGAGAGTAGTTAAGGGTGAAGAGTCGAGTGAAGGTAGTGTACGTACAGTTGACCACACATGAAGCTGGTATGGTTCGTTACTTGTGAGGAAGTGGCTACAAAAGAAAGGAAAGTGAAAAAATATGTAGTTTATTGACAGGCAGACAGTAAAATATTATTACTGTCTGCTTGTCAACAAACTATGACTTTTGCTCACTTTCTTTCCTGTAGTAGGTATTTCACAAGTAGCGAGGCGTACCAGATTTATGTGTGGGCAACTGTACGTCTGAGGTTGGAAGAAAAGGAAGGGGATGGTCGTGAAAGATTTAATTAAACAAGAGATGGTGGGAGAAGAGGAAGGTCTTAAATGATACCGACAAGGAGAAGAATACGACACGAGATGTAAGGAGAGGTTTAAGGTATAGAAAATAATGTTAAACTAATGACTAATAGTGAGATAAGAGAAACTGGGGGGCAGGGGGAAGGTGGGAGCTATACCCTGTTCAAAACTGTTGTTCCTTTTGGCCTCTTATGCTTAGATAGATAGAAATAGATAGATAGATAAATAGAGCGATAGTTAGATAGATAGATATATAAATAGAGATAGTTAGATAGATAGAAAAAGCTAGATAGAAATAGCGATAGATAGACAGATAGAAATAGATAGATAGATAGAGGCTATAGTGGAACACAAATTTTGAACAGACTATAGCTATAGAGACAAGAAGTTCATGGTCATTAGAGTCTAGGGAACGAACATGGAGAGGACGACGACCAAGGTATAGGAACAGAGGTAAAGAAAAGTGGAAATGAATGCAATGAAATGTTTGTGGAAGAATAGTGACATTTATGAGTAACATTGTGACACCTACGTATCAAAAGATGATAAAAATTATGAAAGGCGTATAAGCGATTGAAAGGAAATACGGGAGGATGGGAATGGAAGGGTGTAAGCAATTAAAGATGGATTGAACGAATGGAATGAAGAAAAAAGAAATAAAAGAAGAAAGCTGGTGGATAAAAGAAAAAAGCTTTGAGAGAGAGAGAGAGAGAGAGAGAGAGGGAGAGAGAGAGAGGGAGAGAGAGAGAGAGATAGAGAAAGAGAGAGGAAGGGTGAAAACTAAAAAAGCGAAAAAAGTTGAAAAGGACTGAGAAATAAGAGGGAGAAGAAGGCGAGTCGTTCATGAAGTTGGTGGTGGTGGGGGTGAGGGTGGGGTGGGGGGGGGAGCTAGCCAGAAGGAAGGTAATAAGAGAATAATAAAGGGGGAGACTCGGGGAAGTGAGAGGGAGGGAAGGAGGGAGCGAAGGAGAGGGGGGATGTAAGGGATGAAAGTAAGGCGATAGGCGAGGCGAGGCAAGAAAGGTTAAAAAGTAAGGAAAATGCAGGGGAGCTTTATAGTGTATAGGGAATGAACAGAAGAGATCAGGGCAAAGGAAGAAATAATAATAATAATAATAATAATAATAATAATAATAAAGATAAAATGCATAATGGGGATAAAATATGGACAGGATAGTTAGAAGGAAGACGAGAAGTAAGATAATAATGCTATGACATTTATATGTTTAAAAGAGGAACAAGACTAAAAAGCGAAAAAGAGAAGCAAGAATACAAAGTAGAGAGGAAAGCAAAAATGGAAAGTAAAATGGGTGTAGGGAAGGATAGGTTGGCAAGGAGAGAGAAAGGAAGTAAGGAAAGAGAGAGGAGGGAAGTAACTAGAATGCAGGGAAGGTGTAGTAGGCAGGGAGAGGAAGGAAAGTGTGAAGTGAGCTAAATGTAGGGAACGAAAGCAGGCAGGATGTAGAGTAAGAGAGGGCAGGCTGGGAAAGAAAGGAGAGTAGGCTGGATGCAGAAAGAGAGAGAGAGAAAGAGGGCAGGCTGGGAGAGAGGAGAGTAGGCTGGATGTAGAAAGAGAGAGAGAGAAAAAGGGCAGGCTGGGAGAGAGGAGAGTAGGCTGGATGTAGAAAGAGAGAGAGAGAGAGAGGGAGAGAGAGAGGGTAGGCTGGGAGAGAAATGAGAGTAGGCTGGATGTAGAAAGAGAGAGAGAGAGAGGGTAGGCTGGGAGAGAGGAGGAATGTAGGGAGAGGAAGGAAAGGCAGGCTGGGAGAGGAAGAGAAGCAAGCAGTTAAAGGAAGGGACGTGGAGGGAAGGAAAGGGAAGCCAGGATGGGAAGTGAAGCCAACAGGATGCCTGAAGTAAGCAGGATGCAGAGAAGGAGAGGAAAGTGAAGCACCATCCACCCGTGGCCTCCACAACTGCACCACCACTATACTTGGATATATTATTCAAGCACCTGGTTCCGTCTGGCCCTGCTCTCTCTCTCTCTCTCTCTCTCTCTCTCTCTCTCTCTCTCTCTCTCTCTCTCTCTCTCTCTCTCTCTCTCTCTATGCACTTGAATGCCCGTTCCTGTTCCGGCTCCTCTCTCTCTCTCATTATTATTATTATTATTTTTTTTTTTTTTTTAATTTTTATTAATTTTCCCTTCATTTCTTTTTTTCATAATATTTCTACAACATAGCTTTCTCATCCTTCTTCCTATTTCCATTTTTATTTTTTTTAATTCCAACTATATAACACCTACTGTTTTCGCGTCACATTTCCTTACAAAAACACTACTGTAGTTCCACCTTACCTCGCCTTTCACCTTCTCTATTCACTTCACTCTCGTTGTGTACCTGCTTTCTATTCTTCCTTTCATTACCTTCCTTCCATGGAGCTTTTCCCTCCTTCCTCACCCTTCCTTCCCTCCTTCCTCACCCTTTCTTCCTTCCTTCCTTCCTCCCTTCCTCCCAGGCGACTACCCATCTTTTTATTTCTCTCCCCATCCACCCTGTCTTCCCTGTTTCTCACCCTTCTCTTCTCTACCTTGTATTCTGCTCTCTGTCTCTCTGTCTCTCTCTCTCTGCCTCTCTGCCTCTCTCTCTCTGTCTGTCTGTCTGTCTGTCTCTCTGTCTGTCTCTCTCTCTCTCATTGTTTTCATCTCTTCTTTAGCTCCTCTCTTATCTTTTCTCTCTCTCTCATCCCTTCCTTTCTCTCTCCCTTAATTCTTAACGTTTAGTTGGTAGTTGCACAATTCTTGCCTGCCCCTTTCTCTTTATATAATTTTTCATTACGCATTTTCTCATTCTTGGTTTTCTTACTTGGTTCCGTTTCTCTGTATCCTTCTCCATTTCTCTGAATCGAGCTTTATTTTTCGCCTGACCTTTCTACTAATGGAAAACACTCTTAACTACACTGCCTGAACTATTTTTTTTTTCTCTCTCTCTTTCTCTGTCTCTGTCTCTGTCTCTATCTCTATCTCTATCTCTATCTCTATCTCTATCTCTCTCTACCTCTCTCTCTCATTTTACTCTCAAGACACTCCTCCCTCCTTTCCCACCCCTTCTTTCTCATATATATTGGACAAACACCTCAAATCAATACGAATATTATAATAGTGAGAGAATGATATCCTCCCTGCTCTCTCTCTCTCTCTCTATCTCTCTATCTCTATCTCTCTCTCTCTCTCTCTCTCTCTCTCTCACACACACACACACACACACACACACACACACACACACACACACACACTCTGACTGACTGACTAACTTCCCTTGTCATTTACTTCACGTTGACTACTTGATGTAAACAGTGTGTGTATGTAATCGTGGTCACTACGTATAGGTTACATACTCGCTGGTCTCGTATCTTTAACCAAGCCTCCAAACTGTGTCACGATACAGATTCCTTATAAGTAAAGACGTCACCCCTTTTTTGGGGATTTGAACCCTTATTGCCAGTACCTACGTAAAAATAAACCTTTTTTTATATAATGTTGAATATCCGAAAGAAACATGAGAAGAATAAATACTAGTTAGTCAAAAAAGGGACCTTTATAGAAAAAATAAAAATCGAGACAAAGTTAGAATTTATATTAAACATCATCATTTTTTTCTTATATAATACTGTATTGAACTAACTACAAATATACGTATAATAATCTTGTTAGCTGGTAATAGTGCTAAATAAGTTGGTGATTTTGTAGGTCTCTGATTCCTGCACACTGGGCCACGAAACAGACTCCCTATTTCTGCCAATTTTCTGCCATATTTAGGAGAAATCTGTAGCCTTCCAATTTACTAACAAGGAATCATTTCTCCTTAAATTTCCCATAATGAGTGGTGTTATGGGGGTGCGGGAGTAGGGGACAGGCTTGGAGGGGGGGGTGTTTGGGGGGTTGCGGGAATAGATAGACAGGCTTAGGGAGGGTAGAAAGCCTGTCCCATATTCCCGCACCCCCCTAACCCCCCCAAGCCTGTCCTCCTACACCTACACACCCCAAAAAAACTAAACCCCCCAAGCCTGTCCCCCAATTCCCGCACCCCCTTAAAATTTGTCAAGTGGAATCAAGAACACAGTATATCAAATTAAAATTATACCCTCATTACCGTCATCTGATATGCAAAACCATTATTACCCAACATATAAAACAACCAACATATTTGATGTACGTCTGCATTTAATTATCAATGAGACTTGCCGGACAATGATTAAGTTTATGGGATCCGCTTAAAAGGATAATTAGGTTATCTGCATATATTACGGTGTTTGATTCTTGCATGTTGTCATTAATGTTTACCATGTCACGATGATACAGGCTACACATAAATTATCCCTGATGATCTCATTTATGTATTAATTAGGGGTGTGTGAGAGTAGGGGGACTGGAGTGGGTGGGGGGGGTGCGGGAATAGGGGGACAGGCTTGGGGGGGGGGGGGGGGGGGGTAGAAAGCCTGTCCCCTATTCCCGCAACCGCCTAACCCCACCTCCAAGCCTGTCCCCCTACTCTCACACACTCTAAAAAACCCACATACCCCTAAAGCCCCCTAAGCCTGTCCCTCTATTCCCGCACCCCCTTAATCCTGTAAAGCCCTGTAGAGTGGTGTTGTTTGAAGTGATATGGGCAATACTTTAAGGGTTTGGGCGCCCCTTCCTCCCCAGTCACTCCCATTCAGTTCATCAAATGTCCCTCTTTTCTTTCTATTTCCATGCTGCTTGCTGTCTCAACTCTATCACCTTCTGGCGATATATGACCTTGCTGATGCGTCGCCTAATAGCAATCAATCAATCAATCAATCAATCAATAAATCCCTCTGCCATGTAAAGTTACTCAGTAAATTTATGGACGTACTGTGTACTGTATATCGACACGCTTGATATGTTATATACACGAGCCAATGAAAATATCACCGGTCTTGTTAAAGTTTCACATCATCTGACCTTTACCAGTGACCCAAATACAACGCGTATCCTGTCTCATAGGTACGGGGGATTATTTTGTTGGTGAGGTGGCTGTTCGCTACTAATTCCTCCTTACTATATGCCAGAAAACAGACGCCCTTACTGGTACAAATGGAGGATCTATTTTGGGGCATATATAGTTTGAGGGAATCAGGGACCTTAATTTCACGTCACCAACAAAAGATTCTCGCCTATTTAGTCCATCAGGTTAGGTTATTCGAAGTAGACCTGGATATAATATATGATATCTATCCCTGTGTGCTCTTCAAAACAAGGCCATGCAGGGTTGAGTCTGTGTGTGTGTATATCTCCGTCTTATTATCTGAGAGGAATAGTCTATTTCCTGGAATAGTTTGGACGAATCAGTTGATACAATTTTACCAACAGTATAAATTATTAATACCTTAATTAAGAACGTGGCAGAATGGGTATCGATCTAGCATAAAATATTGTATTAATGATTACGAGTATAATTATAAAACTTGAGATGAAAAGTGAACTTGATTTAACTCATGTATGTTCATTTGACTTGGTAGCAGCAAACGAGAAATAATAATGTTGGACGTAAATGTTAAAAGAAATGGACAACATAAATAAGTATATTGTTCACTTGCTGAAGTCCATTACGATTCTCTCTCATTACAGGCAACATTTTCTATTTGTCCAAGATTTGATATATCGGTTCATTTGATTTGTTTATTTATTTTTGTTTTTGTTTTACTTTCACCTCAGTTCTTCATTCCACTTTATTGTCATTAGTATCTTGATGACCTCTATTTTTTCTTTATTCCTGACTTTATTAATCAGTCTATTTGATCTAATTTTCTTATTTATATATTTCTTTTTTTTGTCTTAATTACTTCTGTTTTTAATTCCACTTTATCAGTTCATTTGCTCTATTATTATTATTGTTGTTATTGTTATTGTTTTTGTTATTGCTATTATTATTATTATCGTTCTTCTTCTTCTTATTATTATTATTATTATTATTATTATAATAATTGTTATTATTATTATTATTATTATAATCATTGTTATTATTATTATTATTATAATCATTGTTATTATTATTATTATTATATTATAATCATTGTTATTATTATTATTATTATTATTTCCTTATTACTATTATTATTTCTTTATTACTATTATTAATATATTTCTTTTTTATTATTATTGTTTTTTATTACCTCCATCCTTCATTCCACATTACTGCCATTAGTATCTTGATGACCAGAGAGACAAGACAATACAGTGTGTTTTGTGTGCAGCTTTATCTTCCCATCATTCTGTTTCCTCACTCAACAACATTCTTTCTTCGCACCGTGTTGTTTCACTCTCCCGATTGGTCTGGCATTCTCACAACACCACCTCAACTGCCTGTCTGTCTGTCTGTCTGTCTGTCTGTCTGTCTGTCTGTCTCTCTCACAACACCGTCTCAACTGCCTGGCTGTCTGTCTCTACCTTTGTCTCTCTGTCTATCTGCGTCTCTGTCTCTCAGTCTATATGGGTCACTGGATCTCTGTTTTTCTCTGTCTGTTTTTCTCTGTCTGTTTTTCTCTGTCTCTGTTTCTCTCTGTCTCTGTTTCTCTGAGTCTCTGTTTCTCTCTGTCTCTGTTTCTCTCTGTCTCTGTTTCTCTCTGTCTCTGTTTCTCTCTGTCTCTGTTTCTCTCTGTCTCTGTAATTGTATTGTCTCCTTCTTTCTTTGTCCCCTTCTTCGTGGCTTCTAATTTTTTCCCTTTCTTCCCTTCACCGACCCCTCTCCCTTGTGTCTCCTCATCTTTCTTCTTTCGTTCTTCTATTGTTTCCTTATATCCGCTCCGATTTTTCTTTTAGGTATATATATATAATGCTGTCACACACACGCACACATTCGGTACCAGCGCTTTCATGTATATATCTATTTTATATATATTTATTTTAAATATTTAGTTTTGTCGCTGGCAGATGCATGACCAGGCGAGTAAGTACGTACAGCCGACAGCATAAATTCGGGTCCATCTCATGTACTTAATTACTAGTGCTAATATGACCAGATAGTTACATTTAAAACCAGTTTTTATTCCAACAACACTACGTAATTTACCACATGAGAACTATATCTATCATATCTCCATTAAAATTGTATTTCAACATCACTATAGCTAATACATATATACGTAGGTGGAAATGAAGCGAACTTATGCTGCCGACTGTACCTAGACTGTCCCTAGACTGTACCTACACGTGTAAAAGTCAATTGGGTTTATTCCAGTAGGTAATTTTTTTAACAACTTGTATGTTTGTATACTTGTATGTTTGTATACGTCGATTATCAAGGGAATGTTAGTTGATGACCCGTGGTGGTGGTGGTGGTGGTTCGTTCGTTTGTTTGTTTAAGGGGGAGTGGAGTAAGGGGGCAGGCTTGAGGGGGGGGGGGGCTGGGGTGTGTGGGAGTAGGGGGACAGGCTTGGGGGGGGGTGGGATGGGTAGATAGCCTATCCCCTACTCCCGCACCCCACCTATCCCCCTCAAGCCTGTCTCCCTACTCCCGCACCCCCCTAAGCCCCCAAACCTGTCCCCCTATTCCCACACACCCTTAATTTAAAAGTAATAAATGCCTAGGTGGCTCGGAATCCCAACTAAATAATACATATAATAAACTACAGAACTAACGACCATCAAGCCTCTTATAGTGGTGGTGCCGTAGCGTGTGTGTCGTGTCGTGTAAAGTAACAGTGCCCGCCTCCCACCCTGGCACTTCCCATTATGGCACTACGACAGATTCTACCTCCACCAAGACCCTTTACTCTCACAAGCGTATTTTTAAAAGTAAACCTGTGAAATGTTGTTGCACAGTGTTTTTTTTATATTATTTTATTTTTCTCTTGCTTGGTCCATTTTATAGCGTCCCGAACAAGTGAAATAAAAATATATAAAAATATGCTCATATAAAAAAACAAAACAATGTATGTAAAACAATAGAGAAAAATAAATAGAAATAATGCTCTTATAAAAAACAACAACCAATGTATGAAAAACAATAGACAAAAATGCCTCTTTCTCTGCATCAAGTTGGAGTGACTGATGTGAGATGCAAAACTACTATACATCACACGTCATAGAGAGGAAAGTCATCAATGGATCACTCACTGTCTTCTATACACCTGCGAGGTTTGTTTGGGTTGCCTGACTCAAATGACTTACTCTATGCATCCTCGTTCCATTTCCCTGGGCTCGCTGCTGCTCTTCGTCTCTTGCTGTCGTCTTCCTTCCATTGATCTGATTGTCTGTCTGTCCCTTTGTCTGTATGTCTGTGTTGTCGGTGTGTCTGCTATTTTTTTATCCTCAACTTCACTTCATTATTTCGTTTGTTTTCCTTCCCCTCCCTCTTCCCATCTTCCTCTCTTGTCCTTCTACTTCACATCCTCCTCCTACATCCGTTTCTCCTCATTGGTAATAACGTAGACACTGGACTCTTGACAAAAGATGTGCTGGTTTGAGTTCTGGTCGAGACGGGGGTTGTGTGCTGGAGGATAAATTATGCATTCCAGTCAATGAAACCAATACACTTTTCTACAACCCTAGCAATGTTTGTTTGAGAGGTGCATGGACTTCCCTCGACCTCAGTACGTACTAGTCCCATGTAAAATTCTAAAAAAACAAAACAGAAAAACTAGACAAGTATCTTTCAAATAATACTGTACTCAACTCAATTCGAAGCTCATAATTATAAACCCATACTCTAATAATATTCTCTTCTCTCTTCCCAGTTCCATTCCTCTCACCTTATTCACTCTCTCATACTCATCCCTTCCCTAGCTCCTTGTACAGTTCGTATACCTGTACTATTATTATTATTCCCGTCGCACTCCCTTCTCTCCCTTCTCTGTTCTCTGTTCGTGCTCTCCTCCCACATTCACCCCCTCCTCTACTGTATTTTTTTCGTTTTTCGCATCCCCCACCCCCCCTCCCCCTTCCCATTTTCGTCCTCCTCCCCCTCCTCTTCCCCTCTTCCTACCCCTCCCCCTCTCCCTCTTCCTCCCCCTCCCTCTCTTCCTCCCCTCCCCCTCTTCTTCCCCTCCCCCTCCCTCTCCCAGTCCCCCTCCCCCTCCACCACCTCCTCCTCCTCCTCCTCCTCCTTTTCATCCCTTCTCCTACCCACCTCCACCTCTCATATTTTCCTTCCTATAAATAGCCCCGTATCGATTTCTATGTACTTTTAAAACCACATCTCGTGCTCTGAATCTTTATCTGTGTCCCTGTATGTTTTCCACCTTTGTCTTGCTGGACGGGTCGCTTTTATCGCGCAGACTTTGTTCATGTCTTATTATAGTCGATTTTACAATTCACTGAGTTTATTGGACGAGGTATTTCATGTCTCACTATAAAGGAAGGACGTCTGTGTTGTTATTGTTGTTGTTTTTTAATGATGAGCTTGTTTACTGGTTGTTGTTGTTGTTGTTGTTGTTTACTTATGATGGTGTTTATTAGTGATGTTGTTCTTTACTGGTGATGTTATTTATTGATGTTGTTTAATGGTGATGTTGTTGTTTACTGATGTTGATGTTGTTGTTTACTGATGTTGATGTTGTTGTTTACTGATGTTGCTGATGTTGTTGTTTACAGATGTTGATGATGTTGTTGTTTACTGATGTTGGATGATATTCTAAATAGTGTTTGGATAATCAAGCTGAGTATATATTCGGTCAATCTTTTACTGAGCATCAGCCCATGTATGAAAAGGATGTGAAGATTTTCGTGAGAGTTTTCCTTCCTCGTCGGTTGTTTGCTTAATCTCTTTGATCTGACTTGTGGTTTTCTCCCCCGGTGGATCCCTATGAGTCGACGTTGATGGATCTCCTCTTGATTCCCGTCTCATTCATTCTCGTGTTCTTTGTTCAGTACCTGTAATTGCCTTCAAGTTGGGGAATCCAGAGTAAATAGAGCAAATTATTAAAGACACTCGTATGTACGGTATATATAGAGCTGTTTTTGTCCATGTGATTTATTTTTGCTCCTCTGCTTGCTCTTCATGCTTGGGGTCACAAGAATAGCACAACTTTAAAAGTGCACATATTTTATGAATACATACATAGTCATTTCGTAAAAAATATACTGCGCAGGACTCCATTATAGGCATCTCTGAGTGTGTGTGTGTGTGTGTGTGTGTGTGTGTGTGTGTGTGTGTGTGTGTGTGTGTGTGTGTGTGTGTGTGTGTGTGTGTGTGTGTGTGTGTGTGTGTGTGTGTGTGTGTGTGTGTGTGTGTGTGTGTGTGTGTGTGTGTGTGTGTGTGTGTGTGTGTGTGTGTGTGTGTGTGTGTGTGTGTGTGTGTGTGTGTGTGTGTGTGTGTGTGTGTGTGTGTGTGTGTGTGTGTGTGTGTGCGCGTGTGCGTGTGTGCGTACGAAACGACCGAAAGGGGTAGTTTGCTCTAAGGGAAAACAATAAAAGAAAGAATGAGAATTGCTTTTTCTTCTCGGGGGAGGCCACACGCGAAAAGAAGGCACACATTTTGCATGTATTTGACAGCAATACCTGGGAAAGTAGCGATAGGACAGATAGAGAGATAGAGAGAGAGAGAGAGAGAAAGAGAGAGAGAGAGAGAGAGAGAGAGAGAGAGAGAGAGAGAGAGAGAGAGAGAGAGAGAGAGAGAGAGAGAGAGAGAGAGAGAGAGAGAGAGAGAGAGAGAGAGGGGGGGGGGGAGAAGGGGGCTAAGAAGGGCTAGAGGACTGGAGAGGTAGAGGGCTAAAACACTAAAGGGAGAAAGAGCTTGGCTGAAAGAAAGTGAGAGAGCTAGAGAGAGAGAGAGAGAGAGAGAGAGAGAGAGAGAGAGAGAGAGAGAGAGGGAACGAAAGAAATATAGACAGCTAGAGAGAGTGAGAACGAGAGAACTAGAGAAAGAGGAACAGAGCGTATGAGAGAAAGAGAGCGAGAGAAAGAACAGACGAGAGAGCTAAAGGGAGAAGAGAAAAGGAAAAGGGAAAGAGGAGTCGGCTGGAGTAGTGAGACAGACGTGTAGTGTAAATATGGTGTAGAACAAGATGTATAGTTATTGGTTTAGAGTCATTGATGGAGTCCACTATCCTTCATTCCTTTCTTTATTTATTTTTTCTTTCTTCCTTTCTTCCTTTCTTCCTTCCTTCCTTCCTTCCTTCCTTTCTTTCTTTCTTTCTTTCCTTCCTTCCTTCCTTCCTTTCTTTCCTTCCTTCCTTCATTTCTTCCTTTCTTCCTTTCCTTCCTTCCTTCCTTCCTTCCTTCCTTCCTTCCTTCTGATATTTGTTTTTCTCTTTCCTCTTCATTGCTTTTCCTATAGTTCCCATTCGGACCTATCTTCTTTTATTTTGCCTTCCCTATCTCCCTTTCTATCCTATATTTTAACTCTCTATTTTTATTTTTATCTCGCTCCTTTTCGTTTCTCCAATTCTCCATCCATGCCTCCTTACCTTGGATTAAATTTTATCTCTACTTCCTCTATTTCCCTCCTTTCCTTCCTCCTCCTATTCCTCAATTCTTCCTTCATTCCTTCACTCCCTCCATCCTGCTCCCTCCTTCCATCTTCTTTTCCATTCCCTGTTATTCCTAGTTTCCTCTATCCACTCTCTCTTTCATCCTTCCTTCCCTTCATTGTGCTCCTTCTCTCCATCTTCCTTTCCCTATGTTCCTCCATCTACTCTTCTTCTTCCTTCCTTTCCTTCTTCCTTCCTTTCCTTCTTCCTTCCTTTCCTTCTTCCTTCCTTTCCTTCTTCCTTCCTTTCATTCTTCCTTCCTTTCCTTCTTCCTTCCTTTCCTTCTTCCTTCCTTTCCTTCTTCCTTCCTTTCCTTCTTCCTTCCTTTCCTTCATCCTTCCTTTCCTTCTTCCTTCCTTTCATCTCCATTAAAGAGTGATCCTCAAGGAGTCGTTAGGGAGGTAATCTTTTTATGGCCAGGTTGAAAGGCTATTAATTCCTCCAAACAATGCCAAGGAACAGACTATAAATTATACTTCAGTGTTGGAGAAGTGGGTTTGTTTTGTGGTATAGGGTTGGGAGAAATACGTAGCCCCTCCGTCTGACAAAGAGAGTGACTGCCCCTTGAAGCACTCTATGGTATTCATATTCAAGTGGGTGAAAGTTGTGTGTCCTTAATGACTTCCACCTATGATGGAGTTTCCTTTCATTGCTTATACTCCTTCCCCTCTCACAACACTGGGGTTTAAATTAAGCTCTAATTTAATCCCCCTTGCCGCACAGTATTGCCGTTTTGTCTAAATAGTTTAAAGAGAATTTTGATGTTGTTGACAAATTTGAAGATAGTTGCTTTCTTCAAACTGCGTAAAAAAACGACAACTTATAAATGCTGTTCTGTTTTGTTGTTATATATTAAGGGCTCCAATATCCTTCGAGCTCGTCAGTCAACTATTATTACCACCGTTAGAAAGTATAGAATCGAGTTTTGTATTGACATGGAAGCCCACGAATCCTTAAAAGTGACAGTAGAGGGAAATAAATACGTGTTGACACAATCATATAATTATATCACCTGGCAACGTTATCCTTTCCCTTGTAATGCTGACGTCATTAAATTTTGATGTGAACATGATGAGTAATGTCCTACCAAAGGTGTGCCATTCTCAACATTAATAAGGGAACCAATTCTCCCACTTGCTTTACTCGATCACCTTTTGTCAGTAACGAGAGGGAGGCAAGAAATCTCACATGTATGTACAGTACACCAACCCAGAATGTCTACCTTTCTGGGCTGGTAAAAAATAAACAAAGTCACGAAACATATCAAGATATTTTAAAGACGTCGACAGGAAGGAGAATGTCGGTCGAGGAAACAACGTCGACCAGAGAGGGTTTGTATATATATATATATATATATATATAAAAAAGGCGGCAGCAGTAGGAAATTTTTTACGCCCACAAAAACTCACCTCGGCGGCAAATTTCGTGTTCCCACTGAGCTTGATATGCCTCGGTTCTCATGCAAGGTCTTGGCCCTGACATTTTCCCTCTCAAGTTTTACGTTTTAGTAATGTTTAAATTATTTAGCCCACACAGGTGCGGGTGAGCGGATGCTATTATTATTATTATTATATTCTGCTTTACTTGTCCAGGATGCTATTATTATTATTATCATTATTATTATATTCTGCTTTACTTGTCCAGGTAAATATTTAATTACCATAGGGAAACTTTGCTTAAGCTGAAAATGTATTCTAATTACATAATGTAGGAATCATGCTAATAACAAGAATGACTTTATTTTCATCCACAGTAAATAACACACGCACACAGATATATGCCTACAAATATGAACACACAAACATACAGAACACACAATCACACAGAAGTGCACACACACACACACACACACACACATACGCATACAAAATACATGCAATCACACGCATGTATGTTTTGAAATGCATAGGTTTACCCAGCCGGTACATACATGTTTGCATACACTGGGAAGAGCATAAATGAAGATACAGTGGCAACCAAACCCGTCATACTAACACACACCAACAAACAAATGAACAAGCCCTTATGACCACAGCGACACACACACTTACTCTTGTCCTCCCTCTCTCTGTATATCTTCCTTCCTCTGTGTGCCTTTCTCTCTTTCTCTTATTTACCTATCTTTCATTGTATCCTCTTCTCATCGGTTTTTGTCTCCACCAAGAAGGTTATGTTAACTGATTCGGTTTGTTTGTTTGTCTGACTGTATGTTTTTTCACTCAGGATTGTGTTATAAGTTTTGTGGCCGAGTGGTTAGTGTTCTGGACTCATACCCTAGAGGTCGGGGGATCGATCCTCTCAGGTGAGGGCTTGAGAATATTTACTCTTCCGATTTGAGTATCAGGCATTAACTATAAGGCCACCGAACGTCGTAAAACACCCTCACTGGTACTATAACAGCTGCAATATTTGGGAATCACCCTCACTTCCCTCTCTCTGTGGCTGGGTACCAGTTCGGAAGTCATGACGTGTGTGTGTGTGTGTGAGCATCAGTTGACCTGGGCCACGATAACGGGCTTGATTAAGCCTATGTCCAGTGTCGGATCATATAAAAAAAAAAAAAAAAAAAAAAAAAAAAGTGATTAGAGGTTGAGAGAGAACTGGATCTAAATCTGAATCCAGGATGTTTTTCTCTTAAATTACGGTGTTTAAAATGAGGGTAAAGTACTGCTGGCATTTCCTTTAAGGTCCCATGTGATGTAGTCAGAATATTGGAGGCAAACGAGTCCTTCAAATGATGCCACGAAACACCATCTATATAGAAGGAGTTTGTTTTGTGGCATAATCAGAAGGAATCAGAAGCCTTCAATTTTTATACACGATCACAGGGTCCTTAACTTTCACAACATTTTGAGAGGGTGGAATATCCTGTGGTCAGCCTTGCCTTGGTGGAGGTTTGTCTATTGAAACTGAAACATTCTTCTTCTCTATCTGTCTATCTTCTGTCTCCATCTTGGTTCGTCTATGACATTCTATGGTTGTGTGTTTACTTGTCTATTAATTAATTAAACCGGTATATTTGTCCTTTATTTCATGTTATTCAATGAAACATCCACGTCACCTCCCGAATATTATATATTTCCCGACTAAATATGCAGCGTACACACACACACACACACACACACACACACACACACACACACACACACACACACACACAGTCATGTAACCTAACACACAGTTATTCTTTTTTTTCTACACGCCAAACACACATCCCTCATACTACACACTAATCCTTCATACCACGTGCACATACATATTTCATTCCCTGCACACACACATCACTCACACAACGAAATACAAACATGTTCCAGCCTAAGTACCCCCTTGCATTACCCCCCCACACGTACACACACACGTACACACACATACAAATGACACTGTGCACTTACACTCACGCACACCCGTACTCTCATATACATGAATATTTAAGCATCTACGAATTGACTACACAAGCTCGCGCAGACGCATGAACTCACTACATAATTAAACTGACCAATGCACCGTGTTACTAATTCAAGATTCAAGGCATGATTCGGTGTGAAGTTATTATTTATTAGTACAGTTTGTCATGTTTACTGTAACCAGTGGCTGGCCTCTAGAGGCAGTGGCCAAGCAAGAAAAAAAAAACATTAACTGAGCCTTTCACCTTAAGCGTCGATTTCTATGCACCTACTTGGGTCGACATTTACATATAAACGCGGTCCGTGTCGTTGTTCTAAATCCACACCAGGTTACCACGTCGCCATCCCCAACTTGTTTATTGTGATGGGTGGGACTTTCTACAACTCCAGGGTCAGGCAAAGCTTGTGTGCCCAGTGAATTGCTTATACTTAATGTGTGTTTACGCTGCAGTTGGGATAGTACTACGGTTCCTTCTAACGACACAAATATCAAGCACATTATCCATCTTATCGTATTAATCTGTTATACCTTTCCGATAATCGACAAAATTTCAGATCAAGGACAAATCTATGCTATGCCAAATCCCCTCCCATCATAAGGCATGTCTTGTTGTACAACCAATGATTATGTGACCGTAAAGAAATAGCATTGCGCACATACGTAGCCAGATGCACACACGATTTTTTTTTTTTTTTTTTTTTTTTACAGTATAGAGTACATGCAGTCCACTCTGGTCAGTTCGTGTACTGACTATTTGTTACATCTCCTATATGCTTTAAGGACCCTGTGATCATGAACGTAATTTTGAGGCTTGAGGTTCCTCCTGACTATGCCACGAAACAAGCTCTTTCCATATAAGTGATGTTTTGTGGCAATATTTGAAGGACTCGTTTACCTACTATTTTCTGACTACATCACAGGGTACCTTAATGGAATACGTGAGCAAGAGAGGGCAATAATAACAACTCCCTGCAAACACACTAAAATGGTTTTGGAAATGCAATCGGCAACTCCAGGCGAAGGAAAGAGAGCGAGGGAGAAATTACGGTAATATTTTGTGAGTCGAAAACTTGTGGCAGGGAGTGGGATTAGTCTGTAAAACAGCCCATGAAAAATGACTACGATTTTAAAGTCAATGGAACAGTTTGTTGAGCATCGGCCGATGTTTGGGTGAATAGTAGGGTAGACTCCTCTCACTGATTGGACCAGAGAGAGAGTGAGAGAATGAGAGTGAGACAGAGAGAAAGAGAGTGAATGAGAGTGAGATTGATAGTGAGACAGAGTGTAAAACTAAAGATTATTATTACTGTTATTATTATTATTATTTTTTAACGGGACATGTAGTCGTCATTATATTCCATCATTGGCTTTAGTTAATTTACTGACATTATCATATTTGTTCTTATCTTCAATTGTACTTACAGTGTTGTTGTTTTTACTTTCAGGTAAGGGATCAAGCAATTCATGTACGGCAGATTTTACAAGAGAAGAGCTCCAAAAAAAGTTGTTTTATGAAGGTAAGACAATTGATATTCACATTAAGAACAATATCTTTCAAGGAATACTCGTATACACATCACGTAAAAAATTGGAGTGTTGATAAACCCTCCCCTTTCATCTGTTTAGGTTTGCACGACTCTACCAGTGACAATATATAATGTTTAAATAAGCTAACGTCAGCCTTTTACCAGTAGAGGGAAGCAGCTCTCTCTTAGCGAGATTAGATGAGAGCTTTTGTTTCTGTATCTTAGAGGCGAATTGAAGATCTACAGTATAAATTCATTAAAGAAAAAAAAAAGAAACACAAAAACACAGATCCCCTATACTTGTGTACATACTTTATTTGTTTCCTAGCATAGTTTGGAGGAAATAGGAACACTTCAGTTTGCCCAATAGAGGTTCCGTTAATTAGTGGTTTCTCGGTATTGTGACTAGATTTATATAGAGACCGGTGTTTGTAATTTGTTTTCCTTCAATACATCTGCAAGTGGATATTTTTCTTATTCTGTTATAGGTTTGCTTTGGAGAGTATGTATGGGAATTATGAGTATGGTGACTTTTGGATTATATGAACAGTATATGCCGTATAAATTAATTGCCAAACTGAATGGCAAACAATAGGGAGAATAGGATAATGAGATAACAAGAAAACGAAATAGAATAGACAAAATTAAATGATTACTGAACTGCTTGTATAACAGTAGAGAAAATAGTACAAAGAAATCAAAAAATGAAATGGAATGTACAAGATGAGAACTAGGAGAAAAAAAAAAGTGAAATGAAGAGAGGGAAAGAGAAACAGAGCCAGACCAAAAACTAATGACAAATATCGAGAGAGAAAATGGAGGAGGAGGAGGTGGTGATGGATGGATACAGAAACTAACGACGGACAGACAGACAGACACAGACAAACAGAGACAGACATATATAGAGAGAGACATAGACAGACAGAGACTAGACCGACAGAGAAACAGACAAACAGAGACAGAGAAACAGACAGAAGTAGACAGACAGACAGACAGATACAGAAAGACACAGACAGACACACATACAGACAGAAAGGAGCTCGGTAGTGCTGCAAATAGCGATGCAAGAAAATACAGTAAAAGGAAGGAGAAGTATGAGGCCAGGGAGTCGAGGTACTACAACTTCTTCACTCCTTCCTTTTCACTCTTCCCCTTCCCATTCTCCAGCCACTTCCTCGCCCCCTTCCTCGCTCCCTACCTTGGCCCCTTCCCCCGCTCCCTTCTCCATGACACCTTCCCCAGCCCCTTCCTTGCCTCCTTTCTCGCTCCTTACCCTGGCCCCTTTCTCGCCCCCTTCCCCACCCCCTTCCTTGCTTCCTATTCTCGCCCCCTTCCCCTCCCCCTCTCCCCCTTTCTAGCTTCCTTCCCTGACCCCTTCCTCGCTTTCTTCCCAGCCCTGTTTCCTTGCGCCCCATCCCCCAACCCCATCCACTTGTACCTTCCCCCAGCCCCTCCCCCCCCCCCTACACACACCTGGAATTTCTGGCACGCGAATGGGGAGGGGAGTTAGTTGATGGAATTTAGCGGTAATCATTGCTGGAGTTGTTAGCTGAGGGAATTTAATGGATTACTGAACTGAGGGTGGTAGCTTAACAATACCACAGTGTTAAGGAGAGGGTTTCTTGTTGGTGAATTGGAAGGTGTCTGATTCCTCTAAACTATGCCACGAAACAGATCCCCTATTATAGTACCCCTGAAGACGTTTGTTTCCCGGTATAGTTTGGAGGAATCAGCAGCAGTGGCCTCCTAATTTACCAAAACAAGAGAATAAAGGAGAGGTGAGTGAAGATGGGTGAGTTTAGCTGTAACCAGTCATGCATAGATGGGTCATATTTTTTCTGATTATACTGTATATTTATTGAAGGACATTTGTGAGTTTAGCGATAATTTGTAAGAGAGTATAGCGGTAATTTGTAAGAGAGTATAGAGGTTAAAGTTCAATTAATAGACTATGAAGATGAAGATTGATTGATTGATTGATATTAGGCGCCGCAACAGCGAGGTCATATAGCGCATGATGATGAAGTGGTTTGATAGTTTTGGCTTTAAGGTTATGAAGCATCTCAGTCTCATGTATATTGATTATTGTGGTCTCGTAACAAATATCAAGACTAAGTTGAAACGATCCATTTCTACGCAGGAAGAAATCACTAGCATTTGAAGGGTTAAAGAAAACGAGGGAGAAAATGAATGAGAAAAAATTAAAAAGTACCTCAGACCATGAAAGAGAGAGACTGAGAAAGAATGTGAGAGAGACATGAATGAAATAGTATAAAAGAGAGAGAGAGAGAGACAGCATGAGAGATATAACATGAGAGAGATAATATGAGAGAATGAGAGAGTGAGAGAGACACTGTACCAGAGCATGAGAGAATGAGACGGCATGAGAAAATGAAAAGGAGAGACGAGCGTCGAGAAATAATATAACAAAAAATTAAAAAGCGAACCAGAGAGCAACTACGACTTCTTGGTATCCGTCCCTTCACGTTACTGTGTTTGAGAGTGACAGAACAGTTCGTCTCCAAAAGTTTAGGAGAATTTTTCTTTACTTTGGCAGGAGTTTTCTCAAGTGTGACGGATTGTCTTCTCCTTTCTTTACTCTTCTCTCCCTTCCTTCCCACTCCGTCTCTGTCATTGCCAGCCTCTTGATTATTGTGGATTTTTCCTCGTGTTTCTCCTCACCGATTGACAGGCACTTGTTTTTTTTTATTTTTTTATCAAAGTGTAGGTGATTTTTTTAGTATTGGCGGCGGCTAAGTCTAAGTTCAGTCGCTGTATGATAATAATGATAGTATATATATATGTGTGTGTGTGTATATGTGTGTGTGTATATATGTGTGTATATATGTGTATATATATGTATATAAATAAAAACCATTAATACAATATTCAATAAGGAAATTAAAGATTCTTTACAATTATGGTAATTATATTAATGATTATGGTTATTAATGATAATTATGATAAATTATGCAAATTATACAGTGTTAGTTACAGCAATAATAATGTTTAATAACAATTCTATTGATGCTAATACTAATATTATGACAGTAATACTATTAGAGATTAAAAAAAGATTATTACTGAAAATAATATTGATGATAATATAAATTGTAATAATATAATGGTAAATTACTATATAGAAACACGTAAATAAAAATTCTGCAAAACCACCAAGAGGAAAGACTGTAGCAGATTGATCCTGACTTGACCTGAGATGGCTATAGGTCAAGCGGTCCCTTGGGTAACCTGAAAACCAATTACCGTAGGATGGTGGTGGGAGTGTGGTAAAGGAGCAATTATATATTATTAGCCAGGACTGCCTAGGAGTGGCCTGGAGTGGGAGGGATTGACAGAAGGAGGGAGACGGACATACAGACAAACATAAAACGGACATACAGACAAACAGGAAACAGACAGACACGGAAAGACAAACAGACAAACAGAAAACAGACAGACACGGAAAGACAAACAGAAAACAAACAAACAGACAGACAGACAGAAACCCAGACAAGACACAGAGACTTGCAGACCGACAAAGAGTGAAAGACAAGTATACAGAACCTAAGACAGAAAGAAAAAAGATAGGTAAGAACAACAGACAGACAAAAAAAACAAAAAAAAATACAGATAGATAATTATACATACAGATTGATAACCATAATTCTAATACCATCACCCGTCGAGGAATAGTTAATTTATGAATCCTGTGATCGTATAATTATGAGAGTTAGTGGCTTCTGATTCCTCCTGAGTATGCCACGAAACAAGCTCTTTCAATATAGGTGGTGTTTGGTGGCAATATTTGAAGGACTATATATCTTCCAATTTTCTGACTACATCACGGGGTATTAATAATTATGTGAAACCTCTCCATCTTGCCTCACTCAAGCTTCCCCTCCTGTTAATGAACTGCGATACATTTCTAAAGTATACATGTTTCATATGACTGTTTTGTATCCGTTAGGACCTTCGTGATGTAGTCAGATTTTTGGAGGTTTGAGAGTCCTTCAAACATTGCCACGAAACACCACCTGTATGGAAGTCTTTTGTTTCGTGGCATAGTCAGGAGGAATCAGAAGCCACCAACCAGGGTCTCATGCACGGTCACAGAGTCCTTTATAATAATAGTTTGGGATCGTTGTATGTTTCCTGGTAATGTGGATAATAAAATAAATGATAATGATGTCGCTATGATATTTCCTGCATGTCACCCGTAAACATTTCTCATAATTATTTAACTATTGACCTCCTCTCTGCGATCACTCCTCCTTTTGCACATCGCCTAATTAGCAATCAGGTGTGACATGTTTCGTTAAAAAATGCTCGTCCTTTCTGTTGCCTCGTCTGTTTTGTACGTATAAGCTTCTTTTGACCGACACAGTGTGGCTGGAAGCGGATGAAGCTCTTTGTCCACTCGTGCTATTAATACCTCTCCCCACACATATGCACTCGAACACACCTGACGCTCCCAACCTTTTCGGTCTCTGCATTAAAATTATACCGAAGGAAACGTAAACTGCAGGACAGATTGTTAACAAGGATACTTATTATATATATATATAAAATAATTCATGGACAAAATTTATACAATCATATAATTACACACACATACGTACATTCATCTGCAATTATAGGTTCCCCCCCTCCCCCCCCGCACACACACACACACACACACACACACCACACACACACACACACACACACACACACACACACACTCACATACACACACACACACACACACACACACACACACACACACACACACTCACATAAATACATCCCTCTAATAAAACCAATGTCTTCCTATAAGATATAAGCGTTGGTCGACATTCTCGTATTGCCATGAATATTCTGGCTAGCGATAGTGTCAACACGTTTTGCCCACATCTGTCCTCTCTCTCTCAACAAGCATGGAAGGTACACACACACACACACACACACACGTACACACACCACACACACACACACACACACACACACACACACACACACACACACACACACACACACACACACACACACACATACATACATATACTCAGTCCACGTCCAGCGAAGCGAGAATGTTCCTTACATGGTATATTCTTGCTTGCTTTTGACAGGAAGTATTTATATTCGTGTTTCTTCAATCCATCATTGTTCTCTCAGCAATATGTATTTGTTAAGATTTTTGTTGCCACTCACTCGTGCCATTCTTTCTCCCTTGTTCATGTACAGTTGCTGACAGATATAAAGATCGTGTTCCCTTTACTAGAGCTCTGTTGTAAATTAACGATGGCGTTAGTAAATAATTTTGTACACGGATGCAATTACCTACATTGTAATATCATCAGAGGATATTCCCAATCAAATTATTTAGAATTATATTATCACGTAACTCAGTTTGATCTCTGTTTAAGCATTCACCTTCATTCACCGTGTAAGGATAAATTCAGACACCTACTCAATATTTGACACACCCACACACCTGATGCTCATGACACTTCCCTCCAGACTCACCAAGGTTTTCATATTTCATATTCCGTTTATGTCTTCCTTCTTCAAATTCCACCTCATTTACACACACACGCACCCAAACGCACCCAAACAAACACACACTAGCGCACTCCCTCACTCAC